>BDUI01014007.1:27474-45187 GCA_002335545.1 Apodemus speciosus | reverse complement strand
GTTGGTTTGGTGTATTTCATCTGTGTGTGCTCTAGCCTGGGCTCCTCAGGGAGTAGATTTTTAGTGAGGAAAATGTATATATATATAAATTATTTTGAAGGCATTCATAGACACTCATAAAGCTTGAGACCTTCTCAAGAGGACACACCACTCCTATCAAGTCGTCAGAGTGAGAAAACTAAAACAAAAGCTGTTGTGTGGAAGGCGCTTTCTGTCTCTGTGCTCTTTGTCCATTCTGGACATATTAAGAAACTCGGTGTTCTAATGCACAGTCCTTTGTAACTGGTGTCTCCACTGTGTATGTCCCCAGCTCATGCTTGTAGATCATGATTCTCAACTAGAGTAATCGTGGAGGTGTCTTCGTATGTCCAGTGCACGCCCATTGGTAAGCATGTGGATTGTCTCCATTTGGGGCTGTTCTGACTATGCTGTTGGGAGTATTAATGCAGTTTTTCATGGTGATCACTTATGTTTGTTTCTCTTCTGTGGGTATTTAAAGGGTACATTTGGCAGGTTGTATGCTGATGGATTGTTTAGCGTTTTGAAGTATTGAGAATGAGGCTGCCAGCGTCCTTGCTGGTGCCTGCTCAGTGTTATCATTTTCAGCCCAGCATATTGTACATGATCAGGATGTATATGTCAACACACATCACACAGTGCACGTGTGCACGTTAGAGGAAAACTTGTCAGTGATCCGAGTACCATAGCCTTCTGTGTTCCCATTGTAGCTCCCGAGTAACTGACACATAGGCCTATTAAGTTATTCATGAGTGTCACGCACTGTGACTGCTCAGATACTCAGCTGTTCTAACCCTAAGCCATCTCCTTCCCAGCCACGTGGTCCCTCGCTTCCATCTGACCTGTGTTCCATGTGTGTCCTCGTGGCGGAGGCCTTGGCAGGCAGTCTGCTCCTCACCACTCCTCCCGGACCTTCTGCCACACGGCCATCTCCTTTCTTCCTTCCTCTGCTCCTTTAGGACCCGCCCCTGGGATCAGAAGTCCAGCCATAGTCTGGTCAGCTCTTTATTGACCAATCGTAGATAATTGGGGAGTATTCTTTCTGGGACACTGGTCCAGGAGATGGTTCACTACTCAGGACAGAGCTGGAGGCTGGGCTGGGACCAGAGCTCTGGGCTGAAGTCAGCATCTGAACACGCAGTGCACAGACCAACCCGATGACTTTGTGGGGGTCGCATTTCCCTTTTACCTCATATGGGTTCTGGGGGTGAAACTCGGTCATTAGGATTGCACAGCAAGCACCTTAGCCTGCTGAGCCGTCTTGCCAGCCCCTTTGACCATTTTTAAATGAGATTGTCTATTGTTTTGAGAATTCTTTACATATTCTAGGTACTGGTCATATCAGATGTATGATTTGCAAATATAACCTCTTGTTCTGTGGCTTTTCTTTTTGTTTTCTGGATGGTGTCATTTGAAGTGCAGACTCTTCAGGCTTTGCTTTAATCTTTGCTGTTGCTCATGTTTTTACGTTGTCATCACTGAGAAAGCCTGACCTAACCTTGTGAATCCAAGGCTTCAGGCTGCTTCCTCGGGTTTCTTCTAAGAGGTTTGTGCTTTTACTTCATTCCTTTTCTTGTGTTTCATAGTAGTCAAGTGCTTTGATTTTAAACTTGCTGTCCTGTAGATTATATCAGCAGTCAGATCTATCAATTACCACTTTTATTTGCTGCTTCAAAAATTTGGACAAGAATTTTCATATAGCCTATTGATACTTCATTGGGCTACGCTCAAAAATTATATACATCATCAAAAAATAATAATATCCTCATACGGTAAGCACTCACAGTAAGCCTAGGGAAGCATGTATGGGGGGTGGGCGTGGAAGCCGTTCTGCTTCTGTGCAGAGTCACGGGCTCCTGACCARGCCTAGACTCAGCGTGTCTCCTGGGGAGATATTTGACTGGCCTCCAGAACGGCCCTACTTCTGAGATCAGCGTGGCTGCTTTCACTCTTGCTACTTCATTTGTACAAATTGAAAATGCTTCTAATTTACTTTACGTCACTGTCTGTAAAGATAAAAGGGTCATGCAAAACTACCCTTTTGACTTTCAAGAGAAATAATAGTTACATTATTCTTGTATTCATCTCACTTTTTAGCGTGGCTTTCAAGACARTTAGCAAAAATGTTAAAGTTATTAAGTAGAATGACACTTCATGATTCTCTTGGTATATATACTTCTTTTGGAGAGAGATCTTTAGTGTGTTAAGATAACTATTTCTAGAATTATTAACAGTTCTGTCTTTACTTGTCTTCTTCTATAGCCATGCTACTAAAAATTTCACATAAAAACACTAAACTGTGGCTAGGGGGCTGGCCCGGTACTTGCTGCATAAATATGAGAACCTGAGCTCAGGCCCCTAGCACCCACACAAGCCACAGGTGACCGTGTGCATGGGGACTGACCCTGTCAGTGTGAGACCCCATCTCACCCCGTAAGGTGGGGCTCCAGAGACCGCTCAGCGGTGAAGAGCACTGGCTGCTCTTCCAGAGGGCCTGTGTTTGTTTTCAGCATTCACGTGGCAGCTCGCAACCTTCTGTAACTCCAGTCTCGGGATCCAACGCCCTTTTCTGGCCTCCATGGGAGCCAGACGTGTACATGGTACACAGACATGCATACAGTCAAAAAACATAAAAATAAATGGATAAAAATTTTAAATGTAAAACATAAGATTATTTAGAGAAAAAAAGAGCTAGCTGTCAGCCTCTGGCCTGTGTATACACATGCACACGCACGCACATGCACATACACACATGCACAGTAAAGCGAGTATCTCCAAGCAGCCTGTGAGTTCTATCAGAAGGCCCAGCATCGTAGGTGGACCCCAGTCTTCTGCAGTCCACCATGCTACTCTGTCTGAAGCACCTATTTTATAGTGAGAGGACGTGAGGCGTACACAAACTGTTAACTACATTTGCTTTAACTATCATGTGGCAAAATATATCTGGCATTGTCTAGACAGAATTACAAGTATAATAATTTCAATGAGACAAAACAAACTTTAAGCCAGATGTGAGGATGTATTTGGATGTATGCGTGTCATTTAATCATAGTCCCAATTAAGATTCTGCTGCTTTGGAGATTAAGTGTTCCTGGCTGTAATAATGACAGCTTTTCAAATCTAATTATTATTTCTTGGTGTCGTTGGGAATACTGAGAGGGGCCTGCAGAGAGTTTTAACCTGCCCACTCACATGCTCATTTTTCCAGTCTCCATTTCCCTCCAGGGACGAAAGGCTTGAGCCCGCTCTTCTTCCTGGGCCCCCACTCACCGCCCCCAGAGACCTGACTGTAAAGTCCTCAGCATTGTTTAAACCACTCTGTTATTTTTATTAAATGCATCTTGTAATTGTGTGTATTCTTAAGCTAATTTAAATATGAACCTGGTTCTGAAAAGCATGTGATGCAAAATTTGACATGCATGAATTTATCTGCAGTCGAGTGTGCTGTGACAGTTTGGAGCCTCCATCATGTACTGTTGGTCAGGTCTGACAGTGCGCCTGTGCAAAGCTCTTTCCTTCACTTTGTGCCATGAGTACTTACTTGAATTAATAAAGTATCAAAGGAAATTGAAGGGGACTGTTAAGTACTTCTGATTCTCTCTGTAATTGGTTCTATAACAACTACTGTTCCCTTTTATTTAATAGTGCTTTAAAAGTTAGGAGTGAAAAGACACCACATACTGCATTGTTCAGTTTACATTTTAGGAATTATCTATCTTATTATTATATCATAATGATCATAGCTAACATTTCCCAGCTTATCAGATTGAGAAGTGGACTCCCAGTGTTGGATTTCTCTTAGACAGTGCTGTGTGTGAAGTGTTGGGATTCCAGTCATACTTGTTATTCTGCTGCGCTGTGCACAGTGGCCCTTAGCTGGGGTTTGTTAGCCTAACCTCTAACAAGTGCCATTACTCCAGGCTCCCATGAATGCTGAAATGTGATTATCTCTTTCTTCACTAAAAAATAAATCAAGCTCTATTATGAGTTGGAGGCTTGTGCCTATCTGGATTTCTCCTTGGTTTTCATCGTCTTTGGAAATGATATTTTAAAAGTTTACACTTGATGTACTGTGCAATTACTGCTTTTACTTTATACCTGCTAGGGTGTCTTCCACTCTTAGAACTTAACCTTATGTAACTTGTTAGGGTTTGGGGGTTTTCTTGTTTGTTTTTGGTAGGGTTTTTTTTTCTCTATTTTTGTTTTTATTGGTGAGAAGTCTGGGTTTGATTTGCTTTAGTCTAGTGGCCCAGCCCTGCTCATGGTAGGCAAGTGCTTTGTCACTGAGTTGTGTGTGACCCAAGCCCTGAGAGTGGAATTTTGTGTTCTGACTTTCTGGTATTTTGTCACAGCACCCAGTTTGTGTCTATGCTGTCATTTACTACTGTATTACAGTCACTTGCGTGTGTGCTGTCCATCTATCCATGAGTCAGTATGATGATGCCCTCGTAAGGACAGGAYAAGTCTTTAATGAGGAGTCCTGGTACAGTACACCAGAGATCCTAGGCGACAGTCACAGTCATGCTTGAACATTTCTCCCTGTTCTTCTGCTCACGCTTTTGTTACAAATGGTCTTTTAAGCTGTTTTTAAAAAGAGGATATGTTGGGGCTGGGCTGGAGAGATGGCTCAGTGGTTAAGAGCACTGACTGCTCTTCCGAAGGTCCTGAGTTCAAATCCCAGCAACCTCATGGTGGCTCACAACCATCTGTAAAAGAGATCCAACGCCCTCTTCTGGTGTGTCTGAAGACAGCTATGGTGTATTTAGGCCAAAGTGAGCAGGGCCAACCAGAGCAAGCTGGCCAACCAGAGCAAGCTGGCCAACCAGAGCAAGCTGGCCAACCAGAGCAAGCAGAGATCCTGAATTCAGATTCCCAGTACAGCTACAGTATACTCATATACCTAAATAAATACATAAAAATATAAAAAATAAAAGAGCAACTGTCGCTGTCCTCCACAGTTCTCCTTATGGCCAGTCATTGTGATGTCCTTACCATTATGAATGGAATGGAAGTAGCTATCGATTACTATGGAGTCTTTCAATGACATAGGAAAAACACTCACTGCTAGCAAAGATATCTGGTGACCCTAGCAATTGCTGAGGTTTTTAATTTTTGAAAGTGTTATTTGTGCAGAATTGGGTTTTATTGTTTTTTAAGAATTTTTAATTTAAAGTATAGTTATTCTAATGTCTGGGTGATGTTAAGCCTTCAAGGAACTACTACTAGGAAATTCTGCCCAGCCTTTAATAAAGCCAGCCCTGTCATCACTAGGTTATGCCTAGTCAAAGTCGTAAGTAGAAGTCTAAAACATTGTTCTTTCTTTCCTTTGAATTAAAGCTGTTTCTAAGTTTTGTTGTTCTGAGCATTATTGTTGCATGACGAGATTTTTCCTGGGAAGACACAACACACAGGTCTGTTCACCCCAAATAGGGATTTAATAGCAGACTAAAGTATGGACACCACCAAAGACCAGGTTCATGAACCGGTGAGTTTATTGGGGCTACTTACAGGAGTATGGGTGAGGATGGCTCAAAGACAGCTCCCTCACCAATGCCTATCCAGCAGGGGTGGCAGCTCACGAAAGCTAGGAAGCTGGGGCACCTGCACAGCCTGCAGGCAGCTCAACGGGTTGCAGTGTCCTTTCCAAGCACCTTGATTGGTCTAAACTCCTTCCAGGCAGCTGGTCTGGTCTCAGAGTCATCTTTGCCCCTCAGCTTGTCTGATAGTCTTTGTAGCTCAGCTTCCCTTCAAGGCGAGGGACTCTTGGCTTTTATTCTTTACTGTGGCAGGAGAATCCTAGTGAATCTGGTCAGTTACAGGGACTTCCAGAAGCTATTTTGAATTGTCTTCCTTCCTGCTTGAGCTTCTCTGCAGGGTGGAATGTTTTGCCCTTCTCCGTACACAGCCGTGTGTGTTTGTAATGTAGTTACTTTGGAGAAGTTGGGTCATTGTGTCCATAGTTCTGTAAGAATGATAACCATCAGCTAGTTCTTTATCACACCAGAGTCTATACTCTTTGACCATACCTTAAAAATCAGGCATACATGCCTGAGACTCAGACTTGATCATAGTTTGTGAGTGTCTCTTACACTGTTTATGTGTTTTCTAATCTCTAAATTACCAGAGTGAGTCTAGTAAATGGCTGGAGTGAGCTGGAGTTGTCCTGTCGGCACTGATGCAGTTTTGGCTCATGGCCTCTGCTGTGTTTAGTGGCTTCTTTTGTGTTTGTTTCCTCAGTGATGGATGCAAACAGCACTTGCCTGTGGAGAACTGTCTTGGTCGCCATTTATGGTGTTGAGTTAGGTGTGTTACTGTGGAAAGTTTTATCATTACTGATCCTGGGACAGTGAAAACAGGAGCTATACTGAGAAATAACAAGGCACGTGTTTTTCATACTGGAATTAGAATTTCCTTTTTAACATGTAACCATCACTATTTGGCTTTTCCTGTCTAGCCTGTCGTTTTTAAGTAATTTTTGTGACTCGGCTGCCTCACGTTCTGCTGCTAATTAGGGATGAGACAGGCAGCCCTAAGTGGGCGGTGGCGACGTTAAGTGGTTGCCCTGGTCCCCTTCATTTCTCTTCCTCTGGGGCTTCCCTAGCTTTATTACCTGTGTAGTTGGCCAGTTACCTGGACATGATAGGGTTTTTAATGTGTGCACTAAACTATAGGCTTTTTAAATAAAAAGGTAACTAAACTTTAACTGTGGGCCAGTTAGTGAAGAGAATCTATCTAATTATTTCTGCTAAGTTTTGCAGTTGTTATTCTTAGCTGTGCTGTTCGCATGGTTCCGAGCACTTACTCTGTCCCTAATTGCTTACATTGACGTGGTTTTTTTTCCTCATGCTTTAGTTTTTGTTAACTCTTAAAGTGTTAGCTGTTTCAAAAAGACTAGGAACTTCCTCTGATTAAAAGCATAATATCCCCAAAGGATATTTGAAGTAATATTCTTAGACTTGGCATATTTTTGTTCTTAGTTTGTGACTTTTCATACCAGGAGACTTAAAGTTAAAACTTAACATAAAATGGACTAGCAGTTGAGGTGAAAAGAAATAATTTTCATTTCCTAATTTGCGCTTGGCACAGTCTTCTAACAACACACAGAAGAGATGGAGGTGTTGAACGGGTGTTGCCACCACCTGCAATCCCCCCAGGCACGGGGTGGAGCGAGGCAAGATGCTAAATTCCTGGCCAGCCTGAGACTGCAGAGCCTCTGTCCTCTGCTCACTGAAAGGAAAATCGTCTTAAAGTGAGCAGAGGAGTGGTCTCGAAGGAGTATCGTCTGTCATGGTGACTCTCCTGATGCTTAGTTGCCCTGTGAACCCTCCACTCTAACAGTAGACACTTCGGAGAAATTTTCTTTTTAGTGCAGTAGTTAATCGGGGTTCTTTGGGGGATGTATTTTTTAAAGATATTTTTACTTATACTTGAACTATTTCATATGAATGCAGTCACCTTGATTATACTTAACTCAAACCCCAGTTTTCCATCCCCCCTGCTCCTCCTCCCCCTCTCCCTCTCCCTCCCCTTCCCCCTTCTCTTCCTCCTCCCCCTCTCCCTCCTCCTCCTCCTCCTCCTCCTCCTCCTGCAGTAACTCACTCAGTCCAGCTAATGCCGCCTGTGTGCACATAGGTGTGGGGCTGTGCACCGAGGCATGGACAGCCTACCATCAACCACACACCCAAAGAATAATGAGTCTCTGAACAGCCAACACTTGTCAGTAACTCCTCGGCTCTGGGTGGGAATCGCTGAGCCCTCCCTCCCCTGTCCTTGCTGTAACGTTGACTGGTTTAAACTTGTCCAGGTAACCACAGCTCCTGTGCGTTCATGAGTGCACTGTCCCCGTCGCATCCAGAGGACAGCATTTCACCGCATTCCTGCATTGTCTGATCCTTAAATTCTTTCTGACCTCCACCACCCCCAAAATGCATACTTCCTCTGTGAGTTGTGAGCCTTGGGAGTAAGAGACAAGGAAGACAGGAAGACAGTAGATTTCCTGTTTAGGGACAAACACTCAGCAACTTACTCTCAGGGCTTGGACCTGTGTGTCTCCGTATCACTGCCTACTGCAAGAAGCTTCTGACCACAGTTTAGTGCAGCATGTATCCATAGGTGTAAATACAAGCATGTAGAAACTAGTTCAACAGGGCGACTGTTTAGCACAGCAAACATATGGGTTCTCCACCCGGGCTGGTGGCCTCCCCAGCCAGGAGATGTTGGCCAGCCCTGCAGAGCAGGCCGCGAGTCCAATCAGAAAGGTTCCCATAAAAGTCAGTGGCAGCATCTCAACCTGTTGGGCATAGCTTGTGTGGCAGGTCAGTGTCGCAACAGGGGCCACCACCAGGTAATGCTATTGATGCCCCCACCCCACCCCACCCGGTGTCCTGTGTGGCACCTTCCAGCACTATGAAAGCTAGCCAGTGGGGAAGAATTTCCAAGCCAGTTCCAAATTGATTTCTCTATGTCCTGCAACTAGAATGTGTGGTGTCTTTAGCAACATGGCCTTACTATCTAGTTATGGTGGGCAGCAAGAGCAGTGGTAGTACCCTGTGCTGTTTGGGTAGTCGGTGGGGCCTTCTTGACCAGTAATTTGCTGGGAGATATCCCATACCCGGCACTGAAATCCTTACCTCTATGCCACCTTGGACTCTTGATGTGAATTCATTGTTATCAAATATCTGTTGCCCTACTTAACTCTCATACAGAAGACTCACTTTAAAAGCTTCTTTTTTAATTAATTAATTTACTTTTTACACTTCATATTTTATTGCCCCTACCCCTGTCCACGCTCTGACTGTTCCACATCCCATACCTCCTCCCCCGCCTGTCTCCACGTGGTTGTTCCCACCCCCCACCCCACCTGACCTCTAAACTCCCTGGGGCCTTCAGTCTCTTGAGGGTTAGGTGCATCATCTGTGAATGAACACAGACCTGGCAGTCCTCTATTGTATGTGTGCTAGGGGCCTCATATCAGCTGGTGTATGCTGCCTGTTTGGTGGTCCAGTGTTTGAGAGATCTTGGGGGTCCAGATTAATTGAGACTGCTGGTCCTCCTACAGGATTGCCCATCTTTCAGCCTTCCCCAATTCAGCCACAGGGGTCAGTCACTGCATTCTGTTGGTTGGGTGCAAATATCTGCATCTAACTCATTCGGCTGCTTGTTGGGACTTGCAGAGTGCGGTCGTGCTAGGTCCCTTTTTGTGAGCGCTCCATAGCCTCAGTAATAGTGTCAGGCCTTGGGACTCCCCTGGAACTGGATCCCACTTTGGGTCTGTCGCTGGACCTTCTTTTCCTCAGGCTCCTCTCCATTTCCATCCCTGTAGTTCTTTCTGACAGGAACACTTATGGGTCCGAGTTGTGACTGTGGGATGGCCTCCCCCTCCCTCATTTGATGCCCTGTCTTCCTGCTGGTGGACTCTCTAAGTTCCCCCTCTCTAGTGTTGGACATTTCTTCTAAGGTCCCTCCCTTTGAATCCTGCCTCACTTTCCAGATCTCTGGTGCATTCTGGAAGGTTACACACACACACACACACACACACACACACACACACACACACACACACACACACACACCTCCTATCTCCTTAGGTTGCCTGTTTCCATTCTTTCTGCTGGCCCTCAGGGCTTCATCCAATACTCTCGCCCAATACCAGATCAGGTTCCCCTCCGCCCCCTCCCCCACATCTGCTTTCCCTCCCAGGTCCCTCCCTCCCCACTTGTGGTTGCTTTCTCCTCCCTCCCAAGTGGGCCTGAGGCATCCTCACTTGCGTACTTCAGCTTGTTGACCTTTGTGAGTTCTGTGGACTGTATCTTAGGTACTCTGTACTTTTTAACATCCACTTATTAGTGAGTACATACCATGCTTGTCCTTTTGGGTCCGAGTTACCTTGCTCAGGATGATATTTTCTAGTTCCATCCATTTGCCTGCAAAACTCAGGATGTCCTCACTCTTAATAGCTGAGTAGTACTCCATTGTGTAAATGAACCACATTTTCTGTATCAGTTCTTCTGTTGTGGGACATCTAGGTTGTTTCCAGCTTCTGGCTATCACAAGCAAGGCTGCTATGAACATAGTGGAACACGTGCCCCTGTGACATGGTGGGCATCTTTTGGGTATATTCCCAAGAGTGGTATAGCTGGGTCTTCAGGTAGATCTATTTCCAATTTTCTGAGGCACCTCCAGACTGATTTCCAGAGTGGTTGTACCAGTTCGCAATCCCACCAACAATGGAGGAGTGTTCCTCTTTCTCCACTTCCTCTCCAATATGTGTTGTTACCTGAGGTTTTGATCTTAGCCATTCTGGTTGGTTAAATTAGGTAGAATCTCGGGTCATTTTTATTTGCATTTCTCTGATCACTAAGGACTTTGAACATATCTTTAGGTGCTTCTCAGCCATTCATGATTCCTCAGTTGTGAAATCTTGGTTTAGTTCTATACCTCATTTTTTGACTGAGTTGTTTGGGGTTTTGGTAATTGGTTTCTTGAATTCTTTATATATTTTGGATATTAGCCCTCTATCAAATGTGGGGTTAGTAAAGATTTTTTTCCCCAATCTGTAGGTTGCCTATTTTTCTTATTGACGATGAATGTCCTTTGCCTTATAGAACCTTTCCAAATTCATGAGGTCCCATTTATCAATTCTTGATCTTAGAGCATGAAGATTGAAAAACATTTTTAAAAAATGTGTGTGAATGTTTTACTCACATACAGTGTTATACTGCCTGGTCCTCATGGATGCCAGGAAAGGTGGTGATTCCCCAGTGTTCCCTGGAACAAGAGTGGCAGATGGTTGTGAGCCACCCTGTGGGTGCTGTGACCCAAACCCCAGTCCTTTGCAAAAGCAGCCAGTACTCTTAATGCCCTGAGGCATATCTCTAGCCCCTTAAAAACCTCCAGCCAGGGATTATTTCTGTATTTGGTGGTTGTRTTGTATCACTTAGTGTGTCTGATAGTCCATACTCGCATGAGTTTGATTGACCAGCATTTATTATGTTAACCTTTCCCCCAGTGATCTCATGTCAGTGATTCTTACAGTTATTATCTGCATTTATGGTTCTGCCACATCAGAAGACACATCATGTTTGTTATCTGTGTCTGCCGTCAGCCACAGACTGACTCCCTTGGGCTTTTCTTTCCAATAGACCACAACTGAACGGCCTTTCATACAGAAGCTCTTCCGCCCTGTGGCCGCCGATGGACAGCTGCATACACTTGGAGATCTCCTCAGAGAAGTCTGTCCTTCTGCAGTTGCCCCAGAAGGTAAGGTGCTTAGCAACTTGGACGCATTGCTGCCATTTCTCTTCTAAACCTTTGGTTGCTGAGTGTTCTACAGTGGCACATTTTAGGAAGAATTTTCCTTACCTCTTAAGAGACAAATCTTTTGTTTTATAGCACTTGTCACAAAGCAAGAAGTCAGTTCTGTCTGGTAAAATAAAATATACTTTTTGTACTCTGGGGCTTTGTAAGTACTATTCTAATGAATTTACATACTTGAAAATCAGTACCCGTAAACATGTATTTGAGATGGTTGGCACTAAAAGTGTTTTACATTTATTTCAGAAATTGAAATATTTGCATACGTGTAATGAATTATTTTGGGGATAGAATGCAAGCTTAAATATCAAATTTGTGCACACATATCCACCTACCTATACAAACGGCCTAAAGGTGATTTCCGCGGGTTTTTTTAGTGTGCTTACATTTTTATGTGAGCTGTCACGTGCGGTCAGCTGAAGCGTTTCCCGTGTGTACTGTTACATCAGCGCTAAAGTCAGTGTGRGCATTTCAGATTGCTACCCCAGAGCTGCTGTAAATGCTCACACGTATGCACACATGCACGTGGACATGTGTGCAGGCATCCTGCTGCGTCTCATACCAGTCGTCGCCCATTAACTCAGTAGCTCGCAGTCCCAGGCCTGTGGTCTAATACAGTGCGCATCACCGGTTACTTCTGTCAGAGGAATCATCAGCCGTGTAAGACCATGTTCATTTACACACCAGCTTTTCTCATTTAGACCTAGGAGAGAGGAGGTGAGGAATTATTAAACATGAAATCAATACTTCGTTAGTTTCTTACCTAAGGAAGTGGTTTTCCTAAGAAATAGAATTAGAGCCAKTGTGGGCATGGAGACAGAAGGGGTTAAAAAAGCCGATCATGAACCTCAACACAGAATTACTGAAGATAGACAAGATTTATTGGTTTTAGAGGTTCACTTGCCTTACCTGAGCACCTAGACTGCTTCTCAGAGTGCCGCGTGGGCTCCTAAAAGCCGTAGGGTAGGGGAAGCGTCCGCTGACCATTGGAATTCCTGAATTCTCTGTGTAAGGCTTACCCCTACATACCTGAAGGCACAAGCAAGTTACATGAAGAAGTCGCTCAGATGCCTATGGTTTCTACTCCTGTTACAATGCCATCTGCTGCCAAGCATGCGCCTATAGCCTCACGGGGTGTTCCCTGTGACCGGCTGACTGAAGAAGAGAAGACTAGGACCTGGTTTACTGATGGCTCTGCACGTTATGTAGGCACCACCNTGTGGGCATGGAGACAGAAGGGGTTAAAAAAGCCGATCATGAACCTCAACACAGAATTACTGAAGATAGACAAGATTTATTGGTTTTAGAGGTTCACTTGCCTTACCTGAGCACCTAGACTGCTTCTCAGAGTGCCGCGTGGGCTCCTAAAAGCCGTAGGGTAGGGGAAGCGTCCGCTGACCATTGGAATTCCTGAATTCTCTGTGTAAGGCTTACCCCTACATACCTGAAGGCACAAGCAAGTTACATGAAGAAGTCGCTCAGATGCCTATGGTTTCTACTCCTGTTACAATGCCATCTGCTGCCAAGCATGCGCCTATAGCCTCACGGGGTGTTCCCTGTGACCGGCTGACTGAAGAAGAGAAGACTAGGACCTGGTTTACTGATGGCTCTGCACGTTATGTAGGCACCACCCAGAAGTGGACAGCTGCAGCATTACAACCCCTTTCCGGGACAACCCTGAAAGATCCAGGTGAAGGGAAATCTTCACGGTGGGCAGAACTTGGGGCAGTACACATGCTATTACAGTTTGTTTGGAAGAAGAAATGGCCAGATGTACGATAGTTCACTGACTCATGGGCTGTAGCCAATGGATTGGCTGGATGGTCAGGGGCATGGAAAGATCACAATTGGAAAGTCGTCTGGGGAAGAAGTATGTGGATAGATCTCTCCAAGTGGGCAAAGGATGTGAAGATATTTGTGTCCCATGTAAATGCTCGCCAAAAGGTGACTTCAGCTGAGGAGGAGTTCAACAATCAAGTGGATAAGATGACCCGTTCTGTGGACAGTCAGCCTCTTTCCCCAGCGATCCCCGTCATTGCCCAGTGGGCACATGAACAAAGTGGCCATGGTGGCCGAGATGGAGGTTATGCTTGGGGTATTATTTATGATAACCAACTTGAGGTAGCACTAAGGTTTTGTCTGGCCTGGGTCACAGTTCCACCTTACTATTTTATAATGTTAGCTTTCACTAAAGGCTTCCTGCCATTCAGTATGTTTGATGTCTCAGCAGCTTTTTAAAGTAAACTCTACAGAGCTGGTGTCAGAATTTGGAATAGAGCAGTTTTGTCCCCTCAGAATGTTCCCTTTCTACACACTTGGAGCCGACTGAGAGCTGTAAGCAACCGCTGGTCAGCTTTCTGTCTCTATGAGTTGCCTTTTAAAAATACTTCAGATAAATGGAATCATGATAAATAGACTTGTAACCCCGGCATCATTGTTTCTTGTTTGTYTGTCTCAGTAGCATCTTTTTGTTGAGTACTCCTGCTTAGGTGAATGCTTCAACCTTTTTACCTTTCTGATCAGTCCAGCTGTGCACATTGGCATGGATCTTTCCGGGAATATTGTTTCATATTCCAAGGTGGATTCCCAGGAGTGGGATGACTGGGACCCACAGACAGTGTGCTGGCCTGCTCACAGTCCCACCCATGATGAGGAAGGCTTCTTCACACCAGTGACGTGGTTTATAGTGACCCTGGGGGCTGCGTGTTGGCATCTCACAGTGATGACTCTGTTTCCTCATTTGAATCTCCCTACTGAGAACTCTGTCGTCTGTGTTTATTTGTGTAAGGAGGACAGTTGTCTAGTGTGCCGGGTGGGCCGAGGCTGTGGATCTGCAGCTTCTGGTCATATGACCTTATTTTCACTCCCACGTAGATGCCTTTGACGAAGTGGTCTCCATTTTATTACTTCTCGAATACTCTATTTTTAGAAATATTTGTATATTCTGGAAGAACTTTGTTTGGAGGTTTTTTCCCCAAAAAAATCGATGGTCTGTCTTTTCATTTTCTTCTGCAGACTAAATAGTTTTAAATCTGATGGAGTCCTATTCAGTTTTTAATGGGTTGTGTTTAGGGCTTTTTTGAAATGTCTTCTAGTAAGTAGATAATATATTTGTGTGCTTATAAAATAACAAAAGTTGATGTGAAGGAACTCAGAGCAGTCTCTTGCCGTGGGTCCCGCTTGGAGACCCAGTGGCATTTCCCCATGTATCTAATTCTTGCTGACCCAGGTTTTGGAAATTGGGAACCTTTGTTGGTTCATGGATACTCTTCCCGCATGAGTTAGAGGATGACAGGCCTGTGAGTGTCTTCACTGCATCCCAGGCTGTGGGATAGAAACTGGTTCCCTCATTTTGACTGTGGTAAAACCTACAGTTCCCTGCCCGTGTTCTCTGTAAACAGCCCTCTTTCCTTGACCGCCTCTCAGCTGGCCTACAACTCACTGTATAGACCACAGCCATCCTCCTGTCTCTGCTTCCCAGGTTCTGGTCTTACAGGCATGTACTACCATGCTTAACCATAATCTGTTTCCAGAAATAAGTCATTTTAGGTGTATTTCTTCATATGGCCCTGTGGGATCCTTGATTATTCAGTGTGAGACCATCACATTAGACCCAGTCTCCAAAGTCTGGACTGAGTGGCCTGTGCTTGCTGCAGGGTAGGCACACTTGTACTTTGTTTATTAAAAGTAATTTTAATAGTTCCTTTTAATCCAATAGGATTTGAAATTTTAATTTCAAAATTTTAATACAGCTGACTTGCTGTATGAGTTCATTCCTGTTTGCCAGTTTCAGACTGACAGGAGTGGCTGAGGAAGGTTTCAAGTGAGGAGTGGGGGAAAACAGAAAGCCCTTGGCATTTGTAAAGAGCTGTAGCGGTAGAGCTTTGGGGTTCAGTTAGCCCCTGCTTTGTATTCCCAGACCTCTGAACATCTGGCTGTTCAGTGGGGGATGAGGTTAAGAGCTGCAGTCTTCACAAGCTTTGCCTTCGGATCTCTCTCTCTTCTCTCTCTCTCTCCTCTCTTCTCTCTTCTCTCAAACACAGAATGAGACAGAGACAGGCAGGCAGGCAGGCAAACCTACCTTGAGTTTTTATAATGCATGTTAGGTCAGAGGACAACTTTCAGGAGACAATTTCTCCTACTCCTGTGGGCTCCAGGGATCAAACGCACAGACATAACATGCAACACCCATCTAATAAAATAAATAAAAATAACAAGAACCCTTTGACATGCCGCTGTGCTTCAGACTGTCTCAGGTATTGTGACTGAATAGCAGGCTTTTCCCCAAGGCAGCCAGCCAAGTGCTGTGGTTGACGGGAGGACCCATGTTTATTGGTAGCACATAGATAGTACCAGTGTACAGCACTAAGTTTCATACCATGAAATTGGGCACGTCCTCAATTCTGTCTTTTTCTTTGGAAAACTTTATCTTTGCCTCTTTTCATTTCATATTTATTTTTAGAAGAAAAAAAACATTTAAAATCTGTGAAGAGTAATCAGAAGCTTAAAGTCTCTGAGGGCAGAGCTACTCTGTGCTGTTTGGAATACCTGTACACTGTCAGAGTGAAGTACTTTGACATAACCTGCTCTCAAGCTGAAAGTGAAAGACTTGAAACTTGGGTGTGTATGGATAAGAGCTAGCTGTCATCACATGATAAAAGAGAAAGTACTCAAAGAACCCGTGTGACGCCATGTCCTGCTCCTCCCCATGAGAAGTGATTCGAGCATGGAGAAATGTCTTATGTCATCGTGACAGTAGAATGTGCTGTATTATGGCCACGAAGCTGGGTCGTTGGAGTATTGCAGGGAGCCACTTGGAGTTCTTTTCCTTCTGATCTGTCAGTGCTTAGGGGAATTAGCCAAGGTGGAACGAAGAAACCAAAGGTGAGCACAGATACATGGTGCCTGTGGTTTCAGTGGAGTTAAAATGGCCCTTCTGTACTAGCCCAACGGCGCACACCTTCCTCTCTCAGTATACTACCATGGCATTGCCAGAAGCAGGCCAGCCGCGTGCTTAGGTCTGACGGGGAACCTGCTGTCAACCTCCAGCCTGAGTCCAGTCCCTGCGAGCCACATGATGGAAGGCGAGAGCTGGAAGTTGTCTTCTAACACACATAATAAATAAACTAAATGCTAATATTTTAAAGGTCAAAAGCCATATGCTTAATTTTTATTTAGAAGAATATAAAATGCCTATAAACTCTTCTGAGTCATACTTTATTTCCCAGTGTTCCAATATAATTATAAAACCGTAGTAAGCTACATACTGTAACATAGTGTAATGAGCCTGCATTCTTTTTATTTGGGAACTTTACGCAGTGCACGCTATCAGCACTTCCAGGCCCACCACCGCCACCCTTGTTCCCTCCCCCAGAAAAGAAGAAAAACATATGTGCAGTCCAATTTGGGTTGCCCGTACACTCACTGGGGCATGGTCAGCCTCTTAGAGATAACCCCTGCGTGTGTGCGTGTTCCTCCTCCTCCTGCGTGCCAGCAGCTGTCAGCTGTGAAGAGGCACACTTCAACATCCCTGTCACAATGTGTAAGGGCTTTCTTCAGTGGCTTCCCATCTAGACTGACCAACCTTCGTTCTTGTTTTTAGAAATTTCCTTCAAGGTTTCATTGATTCCTTATTTGTGTTGAACTGTTTTCTCACGGGTTTTATATTTAGTTTTACACAGACAGCAGGGTGTAAAGATGGACTTAGCCCACGGCAGGTAGTGTTAGTGTCCTCCAGCTCCCCTGAGAGGTGGTGGCTCTGCTCTTCCCGCCCAGGTCCTCCCCACGGCCTGCCACTCCCTGCTCCTCGGTGCCCTTCCCTGCCAACTGTCTGACCTCTGGGCTCCATGTGATGGCTTAATTTTATCCCAGTCCTTCACTTCCTCAGGGTTGTGTATCTTGTCTTGTTGCTCTCAGATATGAAAGATACACTTCTCTGAAGAAAGCTTAGGTCAAGGTGGAATGGGCAGGGAGTTGTACAGCTGTGAGCGGCCCATGCTGAGGGTGTGCTGTGAACAGTGAGGGAAGAGTAAAGGTGGAGTCTTCATGAAGACGTGCAGAAGGCAGACAGTTGGGCAGGGAAGGGGCTCAGGCCACACAGTACATGCCACTGTGAAACCCTCACCTGTGTACGCCGTGGAGGCTCAAGGCTCCTGCCCACTCTGTGTGCTGAGAGACTTGGTCTGTCTTGTCTTTAGATAGGCCTGAAATTGACAGTAAGTTCAGAAATGGTGTGAAGTCACTGTGGACCTGGGTAAAACTGAGGCTGGGGACTTGGAATATCCATCTTAGAGGATCCAACTTCAAAATTATTTTCTTTGTGCAGGTCCTGTGTGTGTGTGAGAGAGAGACAGACAGACAGACATACACACACACACACACA
>BDUI01014004.1:20026-44667 GCA_002335545.1 Apodemus speciosus | reverse complement strand
AAAGGTAGAAAGGGACAGCCTAGCAAGGCTTTAACGGTGGCTCACCCTGCCCCAAGGACAGAGTCTTGTGATGCTTCCTAAATGTACTTCCAAGTCAACTGCTATGTGGCCTCAGGGGTGCTTCTGCTAGGCTGGTACAGACTCCCCGCACATCCAGCTACCCAGGGACATAGACCTAGTGTCTGTAGGACTTGGGGCCAGTTGTGGCCAGGGACCTCAGACATGTCCCTACAACCAGACTTGGCACTCACGTTTCATGGGATCCAGGGGGAATCTGCTGAGCTCTGCAGCACAGGAGATCAGACTTGGAGTTGGGAGCAAGTTCCCACAGAAATCTTAATGTCCCAGATATTGACCACATTGAATGCACCCCAGCATAGCGTCCTTACCCAAGGAGGCCAGTGGCCTGGGATGCTGCTCCAGGCCTCCCACAAAGATCACCTCATGGTTCGTAGAGGAGTCAGGTATTGGTCCCTGTTCAGGCTTGGGGACCAAGGACTACCTGGAGTGGTGGCGTCTGCGATGAATGAACACAGGCATCTATGTCTAGGGTCCTGAAAGTCCTGTCTTCTCCTCTCAGCAACCAGCACACATGGTTGTACCCTCCATGTACCTGTAGCCTGCCACTGCTGGAGAGGGTCAGGAAAGACCCGTGGTGGCAGTGATGTCTCTGTTCCTCATGGTCCTCTTGGATTTTTCCCATCAGAACTCCTCTGCCATGCGCTGTTTCCCTGGAGACAGAGGACCAGTTACCCCAGACATAACCACAAGGCAGAGTGACCAGACTKCTTATATACTCACTGGACCCCAGTGCCACAGGTGCTGGCCTCTGGCCCCCAGTGACCTGCCTTCATTTCTTGCTGGCCTCTAAGCTGCATTCCAGACGCTCCAGCAAGCTAACGCCTGCACAAACCTCTTCCTAATTAAATTCTCTTTTCTGTAAGAAGACTCGAGTTGCTTGCCTTCTGCTGCTTATTTTCTTAGTGCTCACATTTTTCCCAAGGACTACTTGTTGAGAAGGAACGGAAGCTGGACCGGTGGGAGCACAGGCTCTGACTGAGAGCCCCCAGTAGGAATCCTGCCTGCATGCTCCTGTGGTCTCTCCAATCCCCATGCCTCCGTGTCCCTATCTGTGCAGTGAGGGAGTGATGTGGCAGCTCTCAGGGTTGCTAAGTTTGGGGAGACACCRGCCATGAGATGTTCTGTGGGGACGCACCTGGGCCGGTGGGATGGTGCAGCGTCGGTTGCCATGGCAACACTGCCAGCATGCCCATCTTCTGCAGAAATGGGTCACACGCTTGCCTCCTCCACAGTTTTGAACTTCTGTAAGATAATGATGATGCTCTCCAAGGGCACGCTGGCCTGCTGCTGTGAACTTGGCCACTTTCTGAGCAGCGTGTCGCCATAATGAGCCACTGGTCAGAGGAAGGGGGGTGCCGAGGAAGGACGTTTTTCACCTCAGGGGGCCAATTTATCTCTGTATTCCAAAGTCAGCTGCAGCCTGTGATGAAAGATGAAACAACTGCATACACAGAGATGGAAGTCCTGCTCTAAGTCTGACTTTGTGCCTTATGGTGACACATGACGAGTAAGGCCGATGGGCCTTGCATGGTGAGACCGTCCAGTCCATCAAGGTCTCCCTCCATGTCTGCCTAGGGCTCAGACTAGTGAGGACCCTGCCTTTCCCTCACACCATAAGAAGCAACAAACCGAAAGTCTGTGGATTTCAGAGCATTTATAAGCCCTGAGGAACACAGATGTAGCACGGCCTCCTTAAGAGATGAGGGTGGGCTTTGGAGGTGCCAAAAAACCAGAAGAGACACTGCAGTTTACTGGAGTATGGGGTGGGCAGGTTGGGAGACACACAGAGGTTGTTTCCCAGTCTTCCGTGCAGGGGAGCCCAGGAGGTTAGCTCAGGGGGTAGAACATCCAAGGAGTGAAAGGCCATCTCTCCTCATCTTCCTCGGGCACAGAACCCCTGTGTTCTGGTGGGTTGGCCACTAGCCTATAGATTTCCAAGTCTCCCTTGTAGTAATGGGTGACTGGCATTAACCAGTGGGACAAACATGATGTCATACTTACCTTTGGGAGCCACACCCAAAAGCCAGCCAGTTAGTAGCCTATATCTGGTTTTGACCTGTGCTGTAATCTGCTGCTTGGAACTGGCACATGATGGCTGGAGTGCCAGCTGTTTTGCTGGCCACAGGATGGCAGACACAGGACAGCAGACACAGGGTGACAGACACAAGACTGCAGACACAGGGCAGCAGACATAGGACAGCAGACACAGGGCGGCAGACACAAGGCAGCGGACACAGGGCAGCAGACACAGGACGGCAGACACAGGATGGCAGACACAGGATGGCAGACACAGGGTGGCAGACACAGGATGGCAGACACAGGGTGGCAGACACAGGACAGCAGACACAGGGCGGCAGACACAGGACGGCAGACACAGGGTGGCAGACACAGGACAGCAGACACAGGGCGGCAGACACAGGACGGCAGACACAGGGTGGCAGACACAGGATGGCAGACACAGGGTGGCAGACACAGGGCGGCAGACACAGGACAGCAGACACAGGACAGCAGACACAGGACAGCAGACACAGGACGGCAGACACAGGGCAGCGGACACAGGGCAGCAGACACAGGGCAGCAGACACAGGACAGCAGAATGGGAGCTGCAAGCTCTGAGCCTTCGAGCTGAGACTCGAGGTCATGGCTGGAGTGTACACAGAGTTCTCATGGAAAGCCTGTGGCTATAACCTGTCACTGGAGAGCTGGGGAGAGAACAGTCTGGAGAGAAGCCTGGGAAGAGGCTTGTCCCTTAGGGCTGCACATGGATGGCATGAGGAGACCTGGGTAAGAGGGATGCAGGGTAGTGGGTCCGTCACCCATGTGTTCTGACACCCTTCTCAGCCTTGAATACCCATTCGCAGGGCAGAGCTTCATCATGGCCTTTTGCTTCTGACTGCCATGTTCACACAAGTCCGAGAATGAGGCTCGCGGAAGGGAGTGTGAAGCCTTCTGTTGAACATGATTTGATGGTTCACACCTGTAGCCTAGCATGCAGGAGACCCGTCATTCCAGCCTAGCCTGACCTTGTCCCTGAGGAGAGAGCCCGTGGGAGCATTATAAGAGGGGGCCATCTTCCTGACTGACTCAAGGTTCAGATCAGACCCTCCCGGCCTCATATTTAAAGTTACTGTGTCCCTAGAGGCCCTCTTAGGCAATGGAAGGAGTCAATCAGYGATGGCCATTCTCTATGAGGCTGTGGTGGGCACAGAGAGTCCATGGCACCTCAACCCTTCCCCTCCACGGAGGTGCCTCATCTCATGGCGTGGGGGGCAGCCCAGGCCTGGCAAAGGAAGTGCTGAACAGAGCCACTGAGGACAGGAAGACATGAGGGCCGTGTGTAGGAGTCAAGGATCCTCACGCGTGTGAAGAAGGAGTCTGGAATGGTTTATCATTCTCTGAGCCCCCAGGGGGCCTGTGCTGGAAGACAGAGGACCCTGCCCGGCCCGCAAGCTGAGGACAGAAGCCTGCCATCCTGCCTCCAGCTGAGCTACTTGTCTGAATGTGACATTTAGGATCCAGACTTGGGCTCCTTAGGGGCTGGGACGGGCCTGGCCCACCCTTATGCTGATCCTGAAAAGGGTCC
This sequence comes from Apodemus speciosus, assembly GCA_002335545.1. Taxonomy (NCBI): domain Eukaryota; kingdom Metazoa; phylum Chordata; class Mammalia; order Rodentia; family Muridae; genus Apodemus; species Apodemus speciosus. The sequence continues at coordinate 41,003 of BDUI01014004.1, read as the reverse complement.
AGAGCTGGTGTTATTTGGCAGTATGTTTAAATTCAAATGCTATAGAGCCTGCTCGGAAGTGGCTCAGACCTTGGCTTCCCTTGCCTGCCTGTCCTACATTCTTGAACTCCCTCTGTTGTCAAGGCTACTGCACAGCTTCAGGATTTGAGGCGGGAGTCTGAGAAGAGCCCTGGACGGGGACGACTACTAAACTGGACTACAGATGGCAGAGCAAGCATCTCTTGGGTTTTGCCATTTCCTCTGAGGCTGCAGGGACTCTTCTGGTCCTCTGGAATGTGAGGGGTGCCCTGTGGTCCCTAGACTCCCTGAGATAGCTCTGTGGGCCAGGTTCTGTCCACATGCCGCTCTGACTCACCCGTCTCTGTGAGCCCTGCGAGCATCACAGCACGGAGGGTTTTTCCACTGCCGCCTCCTGCAGCGTCCTCCTCTTCTTGGTAACTTAATTAGCTCTCTGTTTCCCAAACAGGGGAAGCGTGACTCAGCACTATCGTGCCATCTATATTTGTCCCTTACCCCCCACCCCAGGTGCCTGGTAGCCTAATCCTTGGAGAAATTAGATCATGAGGTTGGGAAGGGATTTGAAGGTGTCCAGAACCTTGCCTGGCCACATGGAGGATGGTCGGCTCCCAAGAGGTCTGCCACAGAAGGCCTGAGGCCCCTAACCTCTCCTGTCCCTCCTCCTCACTTCAGTAGGAACTTCTGTCTAAACAGTTGGTGGAAGTTTGGAAAACAAAAACAAAGTCATCTATCATCACCCCGTGGGCACTAGAGCTGAAAGGCCCTGTTTCCAGCTGAGTGTCAAGGGCAACTGTCTCTCTCTCTCTCCTCCCAAATGCTTTAGCAAAGAGTGCCTGGGGCCCATGGCCACATCCTGCGTCTCTGTGGCCTGGACCTGAGCCCTGGTGCTACTTCGTGCTCTCCCTCCATGTGCCAGGTCTGGCTGCCCCCCACCCTTGAGAATGTGGTAGGTTCACTGAGGAACGCCCAGAAGGGCCCTGGGAACCCTGCTTGCATCCCAGCTGTGCCTTGCTGAGCTCCTGGGTTCATCAGGGAGACGAAATGCGCCGGAACAGCAGGTGGTGTCTAGGGTGACCAGGCAGCAGGTTGTTAAAGGGACAGACCTTTCTCTCGGAAGCCCTTGGCATTAGGCACACACGTACCCCTTCACCTGGTTGGGAAATGGCTCTGCTGAGACCAACTCGTTCTTGGGAGGAGTCCAATGCAGGTGTCTGAGCTGGTGTGCGCGCACATGTGCGCATGCGTGTGTGTGTGTGTGTGTGTGTGTGTGTGTGTGTGTTCCTTATCTCTGCATATACCCACTTTTCTTCCTCAGCCTTGTTCTCCCAGGGTAGGATAGGGATGGGGGGGGCAGGTGCTGCACCCAGGCAGGGACCTCAGCTCCATTGCAGTTGACAGGGTCACTGTAGTATCATGGTTCATGTGAGACACTTCGTCCTGAAGCCCGAGGTAGGGCAATATGTTTACTCTGCGTCAGGAACCATGCCTTCCTCCTGCCTAGCTTGGGGCCTCCCTGCCTCTCTTTAAATCCCCCTGTCCTAAAGGTCACCACAGATGCCTCCTTTCCTCTCCCTTTCTTCGCTGCTTCTGTCCACCTGTCAGTTTAATCCTCTCTTCTTGGCATGACCACAGCAATGCAGTAGGTGACCCAGACTAGTCCCGGGCCATCACCATTCCAAAGTTGTAAGTGAATCACATTGGCCCAGGCTCCTCGGCACAGAGGCCCCCTGCTCACAGATTCCAGGGCTACGGCGTGCTTTGTCCSAGTGCTGCTGTTCCGGTCCAGCCTCTCAGCATCCCCACCGGCTTATCTTTGAATTCATTCACTGCATGGATGCTGCCRCTGCCAAGGTTCACAAGGAGCCAGCTCTCAGATGTCCTCTTGGCTGGACTATGAACTCCGACGACCTCGYGTGTCTCCTCAGGTTCAGGCCTTTGCTTGGTGCATTACCCGAGTCATACTTTGGCGAAAGAACAGCCCCAAGGGCCTTTGAATGCCACTCACCTGGCTGAGGCGCTGGGTGCTCCATTTYTTTGCACCTGCCGGAAGGCTGAGGCGCAGCACTGTCAGCCCTGGCTGCGAAGCGTAATTATAGATGTAGAATAAATGACGTGTTAACATAGCCGATTACCCGCTGCCTCTCCTGCTGTCATTAGCAACCAAATGACACGGCCAGATGCTCCTAAATGGGCTACTGAGGCAGTGATGAAGGACTCTCCAGCCTGGGGCCCATCAGAGGTGGGGGCGGTTCAGCCGTGCTTGCTTCTCACCTGCAGCTACACCCCACTCTCCTCTTTACTGCCTCCCGTCTGGAGGGCAGGCTTGGCTCAGAACCGAGGCAGCCCCTGATGCTGCCTATCACAGCAGCCTGGCCTTCCCACTTGGAGGTTCAGCCCATGAGCCTCAGTCCGCCCAGAGTCCGGCACCCCTGGGTGAACGTGTTCCCTGGAAGTCTGTGAATTGAGATGGACGGCCCTGGGAGTAGCGAGCAGCAGGTAAGGATGTATGTGCACGCGCACACATTGGCTCATGCAGTGGAACACAGTCTTCACTCTCTGGGCAGATATGAGGCTAATGGTATTGGAGTGGCTTAATGAGACTCACCTAGCCAATCAATGCCTGTTTATGAAGGGGGGCAGGGCTGATGAAGATGACATGCTTTGGATATACATTGTAAGTCTCTGCTGGGTATCACATACATGCACCCCGGCAACCCTGCAAACCTTAACGGAGCCTCTCCATCTGGGAATCAGAGACTCAAGTTCAGAGAGGGTGAGTCATCTGTTTGAGGTCACACAGCCTTGCAGCTGGCCTCTTCAGCCCAACCCAGCATTTCCTGCTACAGTATAAGAGGTACAGAGAGGTGAGGTTTTCATTTTTTAAACCAAGGGTGGCGGGGTTGAGCCTTCATCAGCTCCTGATTCCAGGAAACCTCACCTCTCAGCCTCCCTTGAGTCAGGCTGGGGCCATTGGAACTGATGTGGTCAATTCCATGTGTAAGGAACCATCTTTTCCTAGAAGGATCCAGGAGGACCGACTTGGGACCCTGTGAGTCACGTGGAACAGAGCAGAGATGGCAAGGGCATTAGGCTTGGGCTGTTCATCTCTGACATTTACGCTCCAAAATGAGAATGCAGCCYGCTAATYTACCGTGGAGCTACAAAATGGGGACAGGCGGCCTCGTTCTCACGCAGGAGGTGAATCTCAGCACAGCACAGGCAGAATCCAGAGGCCGGGGAACTGTTCTGAAGTTAGAGGGAGCCCATACAGCTGTCCTGGAGGTGAATGTGTCCCCCGAACCCCAAGGACCGCAGCGACACGAGGACTGCGGAGACACGGTACCATCCTCTTCTGCCTTTGCTTCTCAGAGAACGCCATCACTTCCCGTGTTTGTCCCCACGACCGCCCAGCAGTCTGGGGACATTTAGGCCGTAAGTCAAGCATTTTATATCCAGAAAGAGAGAAGGCGGCTTCCCTGAACTCATCGCTCTGATTTATAAAGTCAGCGAATTCTACGCAGCTCACAGTGGCCAGTGTTTTATGTTGCCCTTTTATATGCACAATCCATTTTACGACTTGTTTAAGAAAGAGACAGGAAAATGCATGCCTTCCCTGCGTAGAAAATCGGCAGGCCCAGCGTCTCCAATCAATAAAATCACATTCTGCTGACTTTGAGCAGGAAGCTGAAATGTCTTTGCAGGGGGTGTACTCTAGCTATGGGCGGGGTAGCCAGAGGGTTCTTGGCTTTGATGTTGATTTATTGAAAAACCAACCAACCAAATAAATGGATCTGGCCCAGTACACGGATGGTGCAGACAGGGTGGGGCTCACACTCCTGGAGAGATGCTGGGGAACAGAGCAAGTCTGCCCTGCTGCTCCCCAGGTGAGCTACAGCCTTGTGAGGAAACAGYGGGCAGTGGCTGCGAGCCACCCAGATTTACATACCGTAGGGTGTGTGGTTTGTGGGGAGGTGGGAGGGCACCCAACCCTGTCGTGTGTGCACCTTAYGAATTTTCTCTTTGCAGTCTGTATTTCTACTGTCTTCTGGTCAGCCACTCTATGCCCCAATGATAAGTTTCATGTGAGCATACTGGAAGGTACAGGTGTCTAACTGTATACTGTACTGGCTGGTTTTGTGTGTCAACTGGGCACAGGCTGGAGTTATCACAGAGAAAGGAGCTTCGGGGAAGCAAGCCAATAAGGAACATCCTTATTGGCTCTGCATCAGCTCCTGCTTCCTGACTTGCTTGAGTTCCAGTCCTGACCTTCCTTTGATGATGAACAGCCATGTGGAAGTGTAAGCTGAATAAACCCTTCCCTCCCCAACTTGCTTCTTGGTCATGATGTTTTGTCCAGGAATAGAAACCCTGACTAAGACAAACATGTCTGAGACATAATCAAATTCCGTCCTCACAGGACCCATGCACCTTGGGCATGCGGCATTGGGCACACAGTATGGCACAGCTAGACTCTGAGTCCTGAGGGAGTTAGGTAGTTTGGACAAGTATGTTGAAGACACAACCCTGATTTGGRTTCTGAGGCCCCGAGTTAATCCCGGCCATCAGGACCACAGTGGGTAGAGCGAAGCAGGGAGGGTGCAGGCCTGGTTAGGTCTGCCTCTGCCTCCCCACCCTTCCCGGCAGACCACAARCCTCAACRAGAGGAATAACTTCGGCCGAGCACTTGGCTCCCTGAACTGGGGCCACCACTGGCCATCGGAGGTGTGATTTTGGCTTTGACAGCTGCTCCCTGCCACAGTAGCTCCTCTGGCCTTTCACTTTCAGGACTATGGAACCCGGGATTGGACTTGCTGCGTCTACACGCAGCACAGTTAGCCAACTGCCTGTGACTTGGCCTACAGCCTTGAAGCCAACCAACGGTCATGATAGCTTTGTCCGTCCCACCCTGAAATTGTTCCGGTCCCTGAACTCATGGTCCTTCTGTGTCCAGCTGTGGAGATTCTCAAACACCCTGCCTCCACCTGCCCCCAGGTCTGCCTCCCCCTTTTTCCTGGCTTTTTGTGGATCCTCCCCTCAGCCTGCATCTCCTTCACTTGTCAGTGCTGAGATCCCACAGTGGCTCTCAAGCCCCTCGAGGTAAAGCCAAATCCTCCTCAGGTTAAAAAGGCCCCCTCCCTTGCCCTTCCTCAAAGCCTTTGTGTTTCCTTCTGATTTTGGGGTGGGGGGTCCTCTTCCATGAGCTTGGCTACTCAGGTTGTTGTGTTCGTCAGACCTCAAGCCTGGGATTGGGTCAYCTTCTCGCCTTGACACCACCTCCCTCTCCCTCTCTGCCTTTGATTGATCTCCTTGGCTTACCCTGGTCTCTCTGCCGACTGCCTAGGACATCTCAGTGCTCCTGGGCCCGTCTTCTCCTCCCTGCTCCTCACCTGACCCTGACCTTCACTCATGCCTGACTGGCAGTTAGAAGTACCCACCCTCTGCAGACACTTCCCCTCCCTTGGCTACCGGGCACAGCATCCCCAGGCTGTCTGAGGCTGCCTTTCCTCTCTCTATCTCTGACTATTTCTGTCTCTTTTCCCTCTCTTACCACCAAGATCTTTGTGCCTTCTTTGGACCCAGTCTCTGTACTATCTATCGTGTGAGCATCTCCGGGGGGGGGCGCTCAGTTCTCCTGGAACCATGAGACCCCTCAGGTTTGGGGGGAGGGCATAGATATCAGCAGCTGTGCCAGGAAAACCCACAGAGCAGCGTACAGTAGCTGCACGGAGAAACGCAGCTTCTGAGTATTGTTTTTGAAACAACCAGTTGCATCTAATCAAATAATGATTCCTGTAACTCACAGCTAATTTGTTTCCAGGATCAACCTTGCAAGCTTGCTCCAGTTGGGATCTGTTTGCTGTCTCTCGGTGTCTGCACACGTCGCCTCAGCTCCTCATCCTGCTTTGCCTGCTCTGAATAATTCACACATACCAAATTGCTTCTCGATCCTGCTGCTGAAGCGTGGTGAGAGAGCTGAGCCCGTGGGTTGGGGCCGGGAGATGGTTTTTTCTACCTTCTTTGACCAGGGCTTTGGGCCATCTGAAGCTAGAGCAAAAGGCAAGAGGCTGGGGAGCCGGGGGGAGCTTCTGTGCTTTCTTTGCCTTGACCCAGTGATCTGTTCCCAAAGGCAAAGGATGCACACAAGGAATCCAGCCTTGTCTGGTGGCACTGGCTCCTCAGAAGGTTGGGGCTGGAGCATTTGCAAGCTTGAGGTCAGTCTGCGTTACATATGAGTTCAAAGCCAACCTGAACAGCTCAGGGAGACCCAGTTTCAAGCTAAATAGAAATGAGCTAGGGACGTGATCTGCAGGACAGCGAGCAGAGCCCCTCAGCAGCCCCTGGTGTGTATGACAGGCCTCCCAGGAGAGGACAAGAGCCAGAACCTCAGTATCTTGTGCCTCAAGGGAGGACAAGCTATTCCTGTCTCCCCTCAAGTTGAGCTCACAATGGGTGTCTCCTCTAGCTCTAGAAATGTCTGTTAAGTTTTAATGACTAATGGAAGGTTCTGGAAGCCAAGTGCAAACTCCTGCTAGATTTCGGTCTTCCCAGTAGGAAGCAGTAGTCCTCTTCTTCTTCTTTTGTGGTACTCAGTGGCCGCCCATCCTCCATCTGTCCTCCTAATCAGAGCTTGTCAACTTAGACCTCACATTTATTATTATTATTATTATTATTATTATTATTATTATTATTATTATTTTGGTTTTTGAGACAGGGTTTCTCTGTATCACCCTGGTTGTCCTGGAACTCACTCTGTAGACCAGGCTGGCCTCAAACTCAGAAATCCGCCTGACTCTGCCTCCCAAGTGCTGGGATTAAAGGCGTGAGCCACTACCGCCCGGCTGGGCCCCACATTATTAAACGGATCATTCCAGAGCAAATTCACTCCTCAGCTTTCTACTGGCCATTCTGATATGAGTGTGGGAAATCTCACAGCAGCCCAKAATGTCCTGCTGGGTGTAAACAGTCCAGTGCCCAGGGCACCCTGGGGGTACTCATGGGAGTGACACTTCTGTCTGGTGGTGCTTGTGTTTATACGGTGCTGACCTTGGGTGACCATGCAAGCAGGTGGTGCAGAGCAGGTGCCAGGCGTCCTTCCAGGAAAGACATACTAACTCAGGGGCGGTAGGACATGTGTGGAAGAACACAGTCCTCACGGGTGCCCATCTCCCCTGTAGCTCCATCCTCTGTGGTAGAACGTGTACTCTATTAACAGGCTGACTGCACTGAGCCCCTCCCTCATGCCAGGGATACTCTGGGTCCTGGGAGAGCTGAGGACCAGGAGGGAATTTCTGACTTCAGGTGGGTCGGCATCAGCATCTGTAGGGGCACAGGCACAGCCTGTGGCTGAGTGAGGAGGTGACTGATGGGCAGTGGGCTATGCTGCTGGAGACCGGTGCTCCCATGAAGACTGGAAGCGAGGGATCTGACAGCTGAGCTTTCCTTTCCTACCCTTGCTTTTGGACTCCACAATAGTGCCACTGCTTTGGCGGAGAGGCAGARTCACCCATCGGAACAGCCGGGTAAGTCTCTGTCCACATGCAGATTTCTACCATGAGGAAAGCTGGGATGGTCATCAACAGACAAGATATTGAGTGCCAGAGGCTCAGTCCAATGCCACGCAYTGTGATTGGCAATGAGGAAAGGGCCAGCAACTATCCAGGCCATCCTGCGCAATCCTTCTGCACTGGGCATTAGAACCTACTGTGAGTAGTTCCATCTACCCCTGCCATCCCCACCCTGTTCCTGAAGACCCCCAAGAGGCATCCTGGGACAGCCTCTGAGTTATCACTTGCTGAAGGGTTGGCCCAAGTACTCCTTAGGAGCGTCTCTGAGTGAGTCCTTACAAATCTTATCGAACAGATCACGCCATGGGGCTCAGACAGGTCAGTGTGCAGCTGGGGCTGTGCTCGGTTCTGTAAGCACCCTCCACCCAAGTCAGTGCCCCAGACCCACATCCCTACAATGTTCCTTTTTGCTTCCTTCATAGAAGGAGGTTCTCTGAGATACCTGCATTGGTGAGGGGTGGCAGGATGTGTGTGTGCGCAGGAGTGTGAGGAGGGTGGGTAAGGACATAGAAAAGTACCATTAGGCAACCAGGCCTCCATTTTAGGACTGGCAAGGACCAGAAGAGGCTGCCTAGGTGTCTCTTGTTACGCCACACTTTTACAGCAGTGAGCAGTCTTTATAGCCAATACTGTCAAACTGCCTCTCACTATCTCCCCAAGGTAGTCAGGACCAGTTGATCTAGGGGTTCCCTAAAGACAGGACCCGTTCTGGCCCCCACCTCCCTCAGCTGGCACAGATGGGCATTTTCCCAGAAAGGAAGGGCTAGGGAGAAGGGGCATCTGCACAGTCCAGCTCCAGTAAAAGGAAGGTCGGGCTGAACGGCAGTAGCCTTTAATCGAATCTCTCCTCTCCTGGTCCTTCCTGAGGTAGCTCCTCTGGATGATGCTGCACAGCTGCTGTTTGTCTTCTTTATTATGGCTTTGCCACAGCCAATTTAACAGGGACAGTGCCAGACTGGGCGAGACAAACAGCCTGGAGCTGCTAGCAGGCCCATCCTGCTAATTATAGGGGTGGCTTTAGGGCAGGAGGCAGTAGGAGAGGAGTCACCTGTGCCCAGTGTTATATTAAACTGTGCGTTTAAGGCCTCTTGCTGGTCCTAGTGGACCTCAGATGTTGCCGGCGTCCTGAAGGCAACTAAGGCCCTTGCTGGGGATGAGGGCAAGGGTCCTCAAGGAATCGCAAAATTCAGTCATCAGAAATGAGACAACCTGGGACTCGTGTCCAGGACATCATTCTTGGCGACCTTATTTTCCAGGTTTTGGTGGGAAGAGAGAGATCAGTAAGGAAGTCTGTTCACATCTCCAGTCTGCTGGGTTCTTGTGGTCCCTGTGGGCTTTGATTTAGAGTGGAAAAACAGGCCTGGGCTGGGGCTGGGGAAACAGCCTTAGTCCTCCAGGACTCCTGACACTGGCCAATTAGCAAGCAGTTGCTGTGTGACAATGCAGCTGGTGTCTCCAGTTTGAGCCAAGGCCAGCGTCAGGGGACGTGGGTCCCTCCTGGAGTTTGCTCCAAACTAGTGTTCTAAGYGGAACAGGTGTTAAATGGTCTCTCTGGGAGTCTGTGTCTCTACTGCCAGAGTAAGGACAACAGTTGCTCGGGAACAGAGCCAAGCACCCACATCAGCAGTGGGCACCTCCGGCAGGCTGGCTATGAAGGGGTGACTATGGCATGTCTCTTAGTGAGACTGTGCAGACTGAGTTCTTTGCCACGGTACCTGGTGGAGATGTTTCTGCTCTGCAGCTCGCCCTCAGGAGAGGATGGCTGCCGGACTGGGTGTGGAGCTCCCTCAGGCCCCTCTCATGAGACCAACATTRGTACTCCTGGTGTTGGGTGATGAGTAGGGCCAGCAGGCATGAGGACAGTTGGACTAAGGTGTGGGTGACTGACTTCCTCCACCAGTGTGGTGGTTTGCATATGCTTGGCCCAGGGAATGACACTATCAGGAGGTGTGGCCTTGTTGGAAGAAGTGTGTCACTGTGGGCATAAGACCCTCGTCCTAGCTGGCTGGAAGCCAGTCTTCTCCTGTTTGCCTTCAGAACCAGATGTAGAACTCTCAGCTCTGCCTGTACCATGCCTGCCTGGATGYTGCCATGCTCCCACCTTGATTATAATGGTCTGAAACTCTGAACCTGCCAGCCAGCCCCAATGAAATGTTGTCCTTTATAAGAGTTGCCTTGGTCATGGTGCTGTTCACAGCAGTAATGCCCTAAGGAAAACAGCCAGTGTTTCACTTGCCCTGGCCGCAGCCACACAGGATCAGGCTAGACAGGAAGTCCCTGAAGCCATGGGCTGGTGGAGGGTAGGAGAGTGATGGCTGTTGGGGATGGGTGCCTGGAGKCAGGGGAGTAGAGTGACCAGTCTCCTGCTGGGAAAATACAGACCTGGAGGGAGCGAGGTGGAGTTCTCTGACTCACCTGTTAAAATGGATGGGCTCTGCTCCTGCGTTTGCACGAGAGAGAGAGAGAGAGAGAGAGAGAGAGAGAGAGAGAGAGAGAGAGAGAGAAGATAGGAGATGCCAACTCTTGGCCCCATGATCCTTGGCCAGGATCCTGACTCCTTCCAAGGCCCTTCTCAGTGCCAGGCCACAGTGACTCACAGGCTCACGGGGTTAGAGGACAACCGGAACCTTTCTGCGTGAAGGCTCTTGCACCTTCTCTGCCTGCGGTGGCGTGAGTAAGCAGTTCGTGACTCACCCGCAGAGTGTTTTTCTGTGTAGGGTCCAGAGGCTGGTCGGTGGCTTCCCCGCCGCCTGTCAGTCTGATTCTGGCTTCTGCTCTATTGCCTCATGTCCATTTCTCGAAGAGGAGGCAATGCAGCCTCACACAGGTAAGGGAGACCCTGAGAGGCCGCCTAGAAGAGAACTCAGCCCTGTGTAGTCTCAGGAGCCTGGCACTTGGATCCCTGGGAGTATAAACATACTATGTGCAACTCAGATGCTCAAAGCAGAAAAATAACTGATAATTTTGAGCGCAGTAGACAAGCCCACCATCAGAGCTGGGAAGATGGGCTGGTAAGGCGCTGCCTGCACAAACTTAAGGACCTGAGTTCAGATCCTCCCAGCACTGACATAAAAGCCATGCGAGGTGGTATATGCCTGTCATCTCAGCTTGGGGATAGAGAGAGATTCTGGGATTTGAAGCCCAACCAAATCTAATTGGTGAGATCCTGTCTGAGAAATACTGTGTGGGGTTGCTGAGGTAGCTGCTAAGCCTGTGACATAGCTGATTCCACATGTTGGAAGGAGAGAACTGATTCCAGAAAGCCGTGGGCTTCTGCCTACATGCTATGGCATGTATGCAGGCAAGTGTATGTGCACGCACGCAGGCACGCATGTGCAGACACATGTACTCTGAATAAAAATTAAAATAAAAAAGATGAAGAGCGTCTGAGAAAGACACCTGATGTTGGCCTCTGGCCTCATGTGTGCCTTTCTTTACAGGGACACCTACATACACATATATGTACACATACAACACACACACACACACACACATATATAAAACACACATACACAAATATATACACCTATAACACATGCACACAGCACACACAACACATACAACTCATACATACAGCATATACATACAACACACACATACACAATTTTGTACACATACAACAATACATACAGCACACACACAACACATACTACACATACATACAGCATACAAACACACATACATACAGCACACAYGCCCCCACATACATACAGCACACATACACACACAGCACATACATACACATACAACACATACATGCAGACACACAGACATACACATAGCACACACACATAGCACATACATATAGTATACACACTACACAGACACACACACACACACACACACACACACACACACACACACACACACACCCTATATGTTACCAGAATCAAGAGCTAGATGATAAGCCTGACAATATTTACAAGGGATACCAAAGAACTACAAAAGTCAACTGCCCCATCCCGGGGCATTTGACATCTAAAAGGAAAGAGTTGATGGCTGGAGGGATGGTTCAGTGCTTTTCTAGAGAACCCAGGTTTGATTCCCAGCATCCATACAGTGGCTCCCAACCTTTAACTCCAATTCTAGGGGATCYGATGCTCTCTTCTGTTCTCTTCSGGCCCTGMATCCACAGATGCACACACACACATGMAGGTGAATAGTTTTGCATCCTTAAAAAAACCTTGAGAACAAGAACAATCTTCYCAGCRCTGACTGTAGATTTGTCTACTGTGCTGAGAATTATCATTATTTTTATGCTTTGAGCATCTGAGTTGCACAGAGTATGTCCTGTTTTCCCTGCTCCCAGGTTATGAGGACCCAGGAATCCACTGAGATATGCAGGCCCCTGTGCTGTGTTAAGACCATTGGTACTTTAGAGATTCCACAACTAAGTGGGAGCCACTCCTTAAGAAACAAGTGTAAGACATGGACGTTTGCAGTAAATACAACCAGTTGTCTGATAGCCTGTGTAATCCTCTGCCCTAGAGGACTGCCTAGTCTGGCCCTGTCTAGGGCTGGTGGGAGCACCAAGATTCCCATTGCYGCTTCCGTGAGCCCCAAGATGGCTCCCTGAAGCCAGCAGCTGCCGTCTTCAGCTCAGGGCGGGAGCATGGGTGTGGAGAAGAGGTCCTGTACACCAGGTCTCTGGAATTCCTCAGGAGCCAGGCAGAGTGGGAGGAGAGCCGCAGGGTACCCGAGGTGGGTGACTAGACACAGGCTTGCTTTGGAACAGAACCCCTGTAGAGATTGGGGAAACGCCTTGCCCATCTGTGAACAGAGCCCGGAGTTTCCTTTCACGCTCTGATCTCTGAGCATCTCAAAGAACGGCAGGATTTTGATTCCAGGYCAAACTTTTAATAAAGAAAATTCATCCACAGACGCTAGGCTATTGGCTGATATATCCAGTTATTGGAATCCGGGAGATTTAGTGGCAAGGGGTTTTTTATTTGATCTCTAGATGAAGCCATTTTTCTTAGGTATTTAATCTCCTAGCAGTCTATTTTCCCTAGCAAATACACTGTCTGGGACAGCAAATCCATGTGGCCTCATCATGTCCTTATTTTGTCTTCTGGTGACTCGCAAATGGGCATTTGCTTACTTCTGATTTTCTAGAAACTGTGTCATTAAGGAGAAATTACACAGAAATCAGCCCACAGTTACTGTCCGTGATCAAGGCTCCAGCTGATGGTGTGAATACAAGACTCCATCAACTTGGGGATTGGGGAAAGGCCTTGCAGCTTGAGTGATCACTTCATTGAAACTTGGGCTTTTAGATGAACGAGCACCCAGTGTGTCTCATGGGGGTGGGGTTCTGCATGCTGTCTCACCCCAAGATGATTCGTGAACATGTACATACGAAGATGCCTCCCACCTCTGGAGGTTTTAATTGGAAGCTCCTCCATGCTGCGGCCTCAGCCGCGACCTGCTCAGGAGGCCTTGCAGTTGACTGTAATTAAGGACCAGCTTTCTCCAGACCACCCTCTCTTCTCTCCTTACCCCGGGTCACCCCACTGAATGGATCCCGCGAGCTTCTAGGCAGAAGAGAAAGCAAGAGAAGATTTCTCCTTTCGTCTTTTTTCTTTTGTTTTCCTCTCTCTCTTTCTCCATCTCCGTCTCCATTTCCCCTTTCCCCTCTCCTTCTCCCTCTCCTTTTCTTTTCTTTTCTTTTCTTTTCTTTTCTTTTCTTTTCTTTTCTTTTCTTTTCTTTTTTTCCTTTTTGGTTTGCATTTGGAGACTCACCTATTTTGGATACTTGAACTACTTCTCTCAGATCCCAGAATATRTTGGATGAGATTGGTCACAGGAGGATGCAGAGCCCGTGGGAGGAAGATTCTCTAGCAGGTGTGGAGGAGGGGAGACCTCTAAGATGTTTGTGCAGTAGTGGGAGGGATCTGAGGTCAGGGGCTTGCTAGGGCCCTGTGCCTGGTGATCCCAGTGAGAGAGGGCCAGAGCAGGCCCTGTCCCTTATAGAAAGCAGTCCAACCTGCAGGTGGAGTTTAGTTACATTCAGCCGAGAACAGCTATGAATGTGGCCAACACATTCAGGAATTTACTTTAAATATTAAGAGATATTTTTGCAATTTCTTTTTGTATCTTGAACTTTGTAGCTAACACTGTGTCAAAATGTCAAACCAGACAGGCCATTGTTATCAGCAGCCCACTGAGGAAGGGGACTGGGATCCAGGTTGTGGTCCTTGGAGTTGCAGTGGCTTGGAACTCCACATCAGGCCTGTCGGATCTGTGCTTAGCACACCCCCCCCCCCACTCCTTCTCACCATTGTCCTGTGGCTCTCACTATTGTCAAGGCCCAGATGATAAGAGTGCCTAGTATGCCCAAGCTGGACACAGTCCCCAAATGTCCACAGCTACTTTGTTCCTAGTTGGTCACCATGGAAGTGATACAAATTTCTATGTGAGCACAGCACTGTTGTCTGTCCTTACACATCCTCAGACTCTCAGCTCTGTAGCACAGCTACACATCATGGGTATCAGCTTGTCCTGAGTGCCACTGACATCTTGCTTGGGGACCAACCAGCTGCTGTCCCAGGACATGGATGGGAATGTGGGACACTAGTTTGCTCACTGATTGGGGAACACATAACCTGACCCATGTCCCCACTGTCCACCCTGAGGAGGGTGACAGATGCCCAACTGTGGAGGTGAAGTGAGAGAAGATAGCTAACACGCTGAACCCACAGGAAGAACGGAGGCAACAACCACCTGTCAAATCTGAGGCCAGGCATGGTTCTGTGTATAGGGAGAGCCCATCTCATGCCATCACATCCCTCCATTAAGCTCCAGGACATTCTAGAAAGGCTTCTGACCTGAGGCTGTGACTTGTTCTACAAGAACCTCAGGTCTACTTGGGTGTTCTAGGATGTTATCTGCATGTTGAGTCCTTTGGAAGTGCTAAGATATACATATCTTGGTGTCTCAGGGCACCTCCTCCCTAGWTCTGTGGCAGCCCTTGGTGAAAGGCTGAGTTGGAAGTGGGGTGGGTTCACCATCATGGACTGATCAGCACTAGTGGGGTCTCGGCTGGTGTATATCAATGGYGACACCAGAGCTGTGTGACCTGGGYGTGTGCCTGCTCCAGGGAAGAAGAGTCAGTGAAGGGTGGAAGCCCCTGGGGAAGCCTGAAGTGGGAGGCACTACAAGCATTTTCTGGCTTTGGGAAGTAGGAGGGTGTGGTCCACTGTCCTCTCTCCYTCCTGAGTTCTCATGRTCTAGAGGGTAGCTACGACGCCCAGGGTTGCCCATCATGTATGTCCCTCCTGCCACAAACAATAAGCAAAGCGAGGATATCTCCTAATATCTTTATTGTTCCTTAGATAACTGAACAGTACAAAGTTGCCCTCTTTGACTTATTTATTTCTTTAAAAAATGATCTTTCCACACATGGCTGCCCTTGGGGAGTTCCTTCCTGTAGGAGACGGAAGTTTCCCACAATGCGTCCTTTCCATCCATGGTTACACAATTCAGATAACTTGACAAGAGAAGAATCCCACTGGGTTATTAGCAACATGAACTTGACTATGTCTCCTATAAGGGCGAACACTGATTTTTTTTTTCTTTTTAGAAACAGAAACCATCCACTTATCAATCCAAACTACAGCATTGCATGACAACATTCATTGCATAAATTGAACACACGGAGTTACCACCTTGGGGGATAACAGACGGACACCTCACGATCTAGCTACAGGGTACGCAAGTTCAACAACGTGGGTACGGCAGCTTCACTCTACGCACAGCCACCATCGCTTCGGGGAAGTACTAGACACAGGCCCATGAGCTACCGGGAGTCTCAGCACAGTTACTCTAAGAGACAACAACATGGTCAAGAAAAAGGCAGCTGCGATACATGTGGGCTGAAAGCAGCCTACACCGAGYGCCACGGGGGCGGGGGCTCTGGGTGGGGGGAATGGCCATCACATCATCTCGCTGGTCACAACCTAAGGAAATGTCCATGCAAACCTAACAGTGGGTTGTTCTTGGGTGAGAGGGGCCAACAGTCATCGCCTTGCTTCTATGAGTTATTGGATCGGAGAGGGATGGGGGTGGGATGGGGACAGCCAAGGAGCCTTGGGCTGCAGTTCCATCCACATACATGGCGGCTTCTTCTGAAATCTGTGGCCCACCTGCATGAGCAGGAGGAACACAGAGGGGACACCATCTCTCGGCGTCAGAATTGCGCTGATTTCRCGAAATCAGGACTGTTAGTATTCTTGGAATCGTTTGGCAGCTGTTTCATGGAAATGTCCTCGGGGTGAGGACTTGGACCCTTGGCTTCTGGAAAAGYGGGAGCTACAACTCRTCGGAGCGGATGACATGGAAGAGGGTGACATTGTAGAGGGTCTGATGGCCGTTGTTCCAGGCGTACAGCGCGCGGTCTTTAGGGTTGTAGTCCAGCATGGAGATGTGAGAGTATTTGTTCTGGAAGGGGATGTCAATGTACTCGTAGGTCGAGGCGTTGGTTTGGTAGGCGTAGTGGACCTTGGTGCCCCCCGAATACCCGTTGGTGACGTAGAGGGTGCCACAGATGATGAAGGCCTCCCCGGCRCTGCGCTTCGGGTAGCTGGTGTTCCATGTCTGGAGGATCTGCAGTGAGACGGGATCCAGCTTGCTGATGACGATGTTGCCCGCGTTCTGGTTCGTGGCATAGACAGCCCAGAGCCCATTCTCGTCCACCATGAGGTCGATGTCTGAGTGGCCGCCCCAGGCGTAGTGGTACATGTTGTTGTAGCCGGCATAGTCCAAGCTGCGTGTCTTCAGGATCGTCTCGGTCTTCAGGTCAAACCTAATGATAATGTGACTCTGGAATTTGTTGAAATAGATGGAGCCATTGTAGACCACCTGGCCCGTGCCCGACCAGGGATGTGGGAGGCGGTGCGAGGTAAAATTGTCCGTGTTCATGAAGTCCACCATGGACTTGTACTCACGGACAAAGCGGTTGTTGTGATAACCGTCCATGTACCAGACCTGTGGGAAGAACAGACATGGTTGATGCCCCACAGCAGGGCGTGTGGGAACTCAAGACGGAAGGAGCTCGAAGCTGAAGACCTTAGAGCATCCTGTCCTACCTCGGGAACACCGGACTCCCCCGGTCTCTACTCAGGGCTATTTTCCTACCCCTGGGAAGAGTGGAACACAGTGCAGGGACAGATGTGGGGACAGGCAGTCAGGGCTCTCCTACATACACAGTCCCAAGCCAGTCTATGCCAGTCTATGTAATATACAGCAGTGGGTGGTCTGGGGAACCCCACCAGGTCTCCAGATGGATCCCTCACTACTTGGGATAGCACCATGTTATAGGACAATGGTCACATCTTTTTGCTCACTGTTGGATCTTGGCCAAGGGCTTGGGAGAAAGGAATGTCGCCAACTCGGGGACTCGACGCTGGAGTCAGCGTGGCGGAGGGGCACAGATGCTAGGTAGATGCTCACACACTGGGGATCTTCTGTCTGCAAGGACAACTGTCTCTCAAGGTTACTGGGAAGGACCATCTTCCAGTGTGCAGATGGGCTGCTGTGAGTGAGTCCTCTCCACTTCACCAGCCTGTTACTGATGTGAGGTCTGAGTCACTGTGTCTGCTGGTGTGTGTGTGTGTGTGTGTGTGTGTGTGTGTGTGAGAGAGAGAGAGAGAGAGAGAGAGAGAGGGGGGGCGGGAAGGAAGGTAATTAACCCGGGCTTTGGTTTGCTGTAGGGGGTACTTTTTCATCCCCTAATCTGGTGAAAGAACTTCTCAGACTGGAATGTGGTCCTCCCAGCCATGGAAATCTCCCAAAGTAACAAACTCAGCCTCGACCTGAGTTGAAGGGTTACAAAGAAAGTGATTTCTGATAATGACTTGCATGTCAGTTAACCTGAGAACCATCTAGACTTGCAACAAAAACCTTTAGGCATCTTGAAGCAATTTTGGAGCAGATGAGAATGGGGCGGGGTTAAGAGAGAGACCCGGCAACCCTGCCTGCCAGGCTTTAAGACAGCTGCTTTATCCACAGAGAGCTGGGGGAGCTGAGCAGGATTAGGGCTGTGGTAGCAGCTCTCAGGCTTGGTTCCTGAGACATCGATCAGATGCTAGGAGGCAGATGTGCCTTTGTTTTTAATGAGATTAAAAACACCAACAGCAACAGCAGGGTCTCTGTCTGAGGCTGTTGTTATCCTGAGTCTCTCTTAGACCGTCCATCAGCGATATGGGTCATGGATTAGGGTGGAGATATCAGGACACATACAGATAACCCCTTGGTCTCGCCATCTCTTTGCAGCCTCTGCCTTAACCTCCTTCTACAGCCCTCCCTGTCCACCTATGAAGCAAGGCCCTCCTAAGTGCTTTGGAGTGGGCTCTCCACGGCATGAAGCTAGTGATTGGTTTCCGTGTTTCTTGGGTCTAGTGTATAACAAGATGATACCAGTATCCAATTTCTAAGGATATTTAAGCAGTCTCTTCTCCATACACTGGCAAATCAGACACAGGACCCAAGGGCTTTCTGAAAACACAGACTGTGTTACTCTAGGGAAGTGGGCTCCAAAGGCCGAATATTCAACTACAGGCTGTGGAGGCTGCTTGGGACATGGGCCATTCTACAGAAGACAGCCACATGGCTAGAGGCCCAAAGCCTCAWGGGCATAAGCCCCATTTCCACAGGGCTGCTCTTCCCYGCGGTGTTGTGACCTCCACTCTGAAATGTCTTTCTSTTTTCTGTCCTTTCCAAGGCTAGTGTTGTCTCTAAGAAGTGACCCCGGAGATGGGGCTCTCATGTCCCCTAGAAGGATCAATGGTTCATTCCAACTAGACTCAAGGATGCTAAGCTAATGGTGGAGGGCAGAGTTGAGGGTGTCAGGGTACCCTCACCATGTGACTTTACCTAGAGGACACAAGTGTCTCATCGGAGCCTATGCACCAGCGGGTCTGCCTTTGATGTAGGACARCTACTTAGGACATAGAGGGGACCAGTGGATGAAAAGCCACCCCACCTTCACTCTTCTGGTCCTGATTTCTGTCTCTTAAGAGCTGACCCTAAGAATTTTGGCATAACTGACCAGACCACCTGAAAAAGAGACACACACACACACTCCCTTTTCTAAGTAACTTCACAAGTGACACTGTTAAAATAGCTCGTGACCACGCCTCAAGTCCAACTCCACTGCGACCGATGTCTGAGCAAAGATTCCTTTGATCTATGTCTTATCTCCYGCATCGCCCTTCTCAAGCTGCAGAGTGGACCCGTGAAAARTCTGATCTTCGGAGAATGAATTCTACGGCCAAGAAAAAGGCRTATTTTGGCATATCCTAACGCCATATCTGAACTTAGTTAACAGATTTAGTAGTTTCTAAGTCCCCGCATCACATCTGTAGCTGCTGCCCAAGCACACAGGGGTATCCTAACATCTGTGCTTGATTCTGCGTGACTCTTATTTTCCTGCCTCACCTTGCATCTGCCTTACCCCATCATTCTCTCCTTTGATGGATGTCAAGGGCTTGCCCGCTTGGAGGTCCCCGAGGCTTTGCGGGGCTCTCTGAGCTCTTCAGCACTCGTTATAACTCTGCTGTAAGTCTCACCATGTTCAGACATGAAAACAGAGGCTACTTAACCAAGTTCAGTTCCTTTTCAGCTGGGAGGGGGACCAGGGCAGAGCTGCCAGGGCTCTAACCAGCATCTTACAGTGCAGCCGAGGTGTTGGGTGATGCTATTTAAGGGACCGTCTTAGTAACAGGGCTTTAGTTTTGCTCTTCTCTCTGGCTTGGCAAGCATCTGACAAGTGTCCTCCTGAAACTGCTAACATCAAGGAATTGAGCCTTGGAAACCATGTTCTAAAGGGAGCAGTTAGTGAAGGGGTGGAGAGAGCCTCGGTGGGAGGCTAGGAGGAAGTGGCGGGATGCCAGCCACCCCAGGAATGTCCCAGTCCCTACTCCCACTGAGAAAGGATTAGAAAGGATGTCTAAGCTGCCAGCAGACAGAGCTGCAGGCACCAGTAGATCTGTGTAATCTAAAGCATTCTGGATAATTCCACCCTCTGCTCTAAGGATCATCTGCTGGTTTTGATGCTGTTTAGATGAGGGGAAAGAGCCTTTGAGCACAGAGCTMAGTGAGCGTCTGAGGAGTATGCCACCCTTTTGAACATGAGCCTCCTGGGGCCGTGGGAGCACAGTACAAGCCCCCTTTCTGATGGCTTGTGTAAGCTACTCCTGAGGTGGGGAACCAGTTGGAAGCAGAAAGGGAGGTTGGGTGGGACACAGCTCTGTCAGAGTGTTCCAGTCCAAGTGGACTGTGAGCCTGAGAACCAGAATGGAGTCTCCGGAACTCCAGGGCCTAGAGGTGTGGTGGAGTGGTTGGGATGTATGTATCCTACACACAAGAAATACAGCCAGTGCCTCCCCAAAGCTCTTCCCACTTCTAATGCTGGTGTTAAAGGGCAGGGCCTTCGCTGGGGGCTGAGGGTCTGTGGCTCACTGCTGAGTAAGGTTTCTTACACAGCTGGTGCTTGTTACAGGAGAGTCCACGCAAAGGTGTCCCAAGCTAATCAACATTGTCCTAACAGTTTACACAGAGGCAGTGGGGACTGAGCAGGCTCAGGCYGTCCCTCAGCACACACACTGATGYGGGGCTTTGGCTCTGCAKCTTCCTGAGGCCTCCTCGTGGGTCCCATGCGGCCCTCCCCTCCGTTTCACCCCATCCTCCACGGGGCCCTGCTCTAAAGCCAACATCAATTTCTCCTTCTCTTTCTTTTTCTTTTTTTGCCTGTGTGTGGCGAGTTATTGGTCTCCTGTGTGTATGTGATCAAAAGTAAATGGGAGATTGGAAGAGAGCAAACAAAACAAACACTGCTGGTGTTGATCAATGGCTGAACGAGGCGACATGTCACTTAGCAGGCTGGGAGCACGTGGTTCCGAATGGTTAGAGACCAACGTGCCCAGAGCAGCACCCAATACTGTGTGCCTGCTGCCAGCCCCAGCACCCTGCCTCTCCCTGCTGTCAGCCCTCATGAAGGCCCCTCCTCCTATAGCCTGCCACCAGAGCCTCCTCTCCTGGAAGGCAGTCACGAAGCAGAAAATAGATACTAATTGTCACAGCACCCATGGGTGTCCTGACAACTTTGTGAGCTTACACCCTTGCTATGCCGCGCATCCTAGAGGCTGAGGCGTATATATATATATATACATATATATATGGCTAGCCAGTGTGGGGTTGATGGTGATTTTCCTGCTCTGTGCTGTGGGGAGAAGTCCTTAGTGGGTGGCATCAGGAGCCTCAGTCCAGCCTCTCACAGATACAGTGATACCACATACCAGCCTCTGAGGACCATGGGTAGGACTGACCCATTTGCACTGAGTCGTGGGTAACAGTCTCTCAGAAGCCTGGAAAGGAGATGCTGGTGCTAGAAGGTG
>BDUI01014003.1:12960-28539 GCA_002335545.1 Apodemus speciosus | reverse complement strand
CCGCCCCCGCCCCACCCCCTCTCAATCCTCCAGCCCCACCTTTCCCCTCCACCTTCCAATCACAGGCTCTAGCTCATATTGACCCGTTAAAATGGGGAGAGGGTTCACATGAGACCACCTGAGTRTGTGATGCACTGCTTATTTGGGGGGGGGGAACCCTCTTGAGGAAGCAGAATTAACATTAGAATACAAACAGCATCAGGCCAGCCCACAACACTCACATTTTCCCAGGTACCCAGAGCATCTTAGGTTTGGGGGCCAGCTCTGCGGCAAGCATCTCGGTCACTGCGAGCTGCAGAGGCCCCACTGCAGATGAGATTTCCTGAGCTTCTCTGCTGCCGCCTCAGAGCCCATGGGGGAGGGTGAAGCTAAGTGTATTCTGGGTCTCTTATGTAACGCCATGGCCTGTTGGGGTCCCATCTAATTTGTGGGGTCTCTTGGACTTGCCTCAGCCCCAGGAGGCTCTCCTATCAGAATAGCGCATTTTCTAGGTTAAGTAGATGTCCTCCGGCCCAGGGCTTTAGTCCCGCCCTCCCCCGTGGACTCTGAGGCAGCTGGAAGTGCCTGGCTTCGCTTCTCTTGAGAGGCAGATCATTTACCTATGAAATCTTCAGTGTTTTAGGGCTTCTGCAAGATGGGATCCAGACTTTTTGTGCATGACTAGACGTGGCTTTTAGTGAGAGGGTCAGCTGGGCTGCCTGGCTGAGTCCCAGGCCGGGCCACAGCCCTTCAGTTTATCCAGTAGAGGTAGAAGGCAGGTGGGGACGCCAGGCTAAGTCTGGGACCCTGCCCGCAGAGCAGAGTGAGGCGGCTTTCCTTGGGTGGCCTTGGCAAACCACCGGAAGCGTAGTCACTCCAGGCCGACTTTATGAAAGAAAAAGAATCCATGGTCAGCCTGGCCCACGCAGATTGTACTTGTAACGTGCAAGTTACACCTCTCCCGAACAACAGGATGCTCTGAGACTGCAGATATCCTGGAGCTAGGTAGCTGTCATGGGGTGGGGAAGGGAGAATGGGGCGGGGCAGGAGTGCTTGAAGTGTCCCCATAGTGAGGGGTGCCCGGCAACCGTAACTGTAATAACGGCACTGCCCATGGTGCAGAATGGATCTTTTTAATAAGCCCCACCATCCCATTGAAATCTTGCACTTTAATTAACATTTCCTTAGTCCCCCTCCAAGCCCAGGCACCATTCCACACTCTCCTCCTTCAAGCATCTTTTAAAACTAATACCCAGAGCCTGGAGATGCTCTGTGGATAAGATCACTCGCTCTGCATGTGTATGGACCTGAGTTCAAATCCCAGCACCCATGTAAAAAGCCAGGCATGACCGACACACCTGTAACCTCAGTACTGAGGGGTTGGAGACAAGAGGATGTTGGCTTCCAGCCTGACTCCAGGTGCAGAGAGCCACTGAATGACGGTGGAATCAAGATGCCACCCCACATGACACCCCAGGGCCACTCAGGGGAGGACTGCCATCCATACAACAGTAGAGTTCTCCTTCATTCTAGAGAGTGAATGTTGAGCGCATGCGTAGGAAGCACAGGAATGAGAGGAGAGGCAGAGTG
The DNA here is from genome assembly GCA_002335545.1 of Apodemus speciosus. NCBI lineage: Eukaryota > Metazoa > Chordata > Mammalia > Rodentia > Muridae > Apodemus > Apodemus speciosus. The sequence continues at coordinate 26,970 of BDUI01014003.1, read as the reverse complement.
GACAGGAAGGCTGTGCTCCGGAGGAGCTGCCAGTCAGAGACAGAGACGTCCGTGGTGGGAGTACTGGCCAGGGCTGGAGAATCTCAGGGAGTAAGGCAGAGAGGAGTAGATCAGAGCACCTAGCATCCTTCTCTGGCCTCCAGGCAAGCGAGTGCACCCGTCCACATGCTGCACACAAGCACAAACACAVGAACACACCTGAGAGCCAGAGTGTGTAGTGTGTAGTGCTCGACTTCCCAGCTTGCTACACAACGCAGATGCCATCAAAAGCTATCGCGCTGTGTTGATGACGGCACAGCTTTTTAGCAGCATTCTTTCTGATTTGATTTCATTTAGGGGGACAGGACCTTTTCTTTTTTAATCCCAGGCTGCCCTCTGTCTCCCGGATTTGGGGTGGCAGTCACTTGCCTGCCCATCATCATGACAGCTCATTTAAAATCACTGCCCCATGTCTTCCTTTACCAGCAAAACTCAGAGACTGTGTAACTTCGAGCCCAGACCCTCCTTCTGTTCACATTCTGATGGACAGGGCACTAAAGTCAGGCCGCTGACCTGACTGCGCCCCCTGCAGGCTCTGGAGACACCGTCCTTCCTGCCTCTTCAGCTCTGGTGGCTCCAAGAGGCGGCTTGTGGTCATGGCCACCAGACTGCTTCCATGGCTCGCTTGCCTCTGTCTCTCTTCACGACTCCCTTTCTGCCTGACTTAAGGACAACTGTGGCCACATTTAGGGTCCTTCGGGGAATCCAGGCTCATCTGTTTAGATGCCTGAGGCACGTCCATTTCAAAAGCAGCAAATCTGCAGCTCCAGGTGTAGCCATGTCTTCCCACCGCTCGGTCTGCTCACGCTGAAGACTCGCTGCTTTGGCCCTCCAGTCTCCAGGGTCCCCTCCTTTTGTATCGAGCACCTGAAACTTCTTGCCCCACCACACACTGTGTGACCTCTAGACTTCTAGATTTTAAGTTTAAAGTTGTGTGTGTGTGTGTGTGTGCGCGCGTGCGCGCGCGCTTGTGCATGTCTTGCCGTGCTTGTGGGGGGTCGGAGGCCAACTTGTAGGAGTCAGGTCTCCCCTTCCACCACGTAGGTCCCAGGGATAGAACTCAGGCTCTCAGGCCTCGCAGCAGGCCACTGAGCCATCTTGCTGGCCGAAAACCTGGCAGTCTGGCCTCAAACAATCCATCACCACTGTAAGAAAATTTTTGGAACAACAATTTCTTTCTATTTGTGGGCAAAACCTTTGAGAAATCGAGGCTCAGAGGGGTTCAGAAAATCACGGCAGAGCACACAGGACAGGTAGTGTATGCTCTCATGTCTGAGTATAATTACAATGTGTGTGTGTGTGTGTTTATGTGTGTGTTTGTGTTTATGTGTAGGTGTGTTTATGTGTGTGTTTGTGTGTGTGTATGTACACATGCAGAGGCCAGAGGAGGACATTGGGTTCCCTGTGCCATTCAGCTCTGTCACTAATAAGTGGTAGAGCCAAGACTCAAGCCCACATGGCCCAACTTCAGATGCGCGTTATAAAATCCACCAGATGATCACGAAGGCAGCGTGAGTCTCCACTGTGTCAGGGAGTGGGCAGAAGAGAAAAACAGGACCAGAAAGTCAGCCCCTGGCTTCCACTTGGGGTTTCAGCTGCTCGGGAATCTGAGGCAAGGTTGCTTGGGGTCAGCCTGGCTGGGCAACACAGTTGAGACCCTGCTTCTCCTCCGTAGTCTTAAAAACACAAAATGATAATGAAAAACAAAAGATGTAGGAAGAGCCAGTGTCGGGGCTAACCATGGGCGTCCACTGTTCACAGATGTGCTGAGCTCCTTTTAACAGCTCTGTGGACTTACAGGAGAAGCCTATCGTGTCCCCAGAAAACCTGGGATTCGACAAAAGGCTGAGGAGAGAGGAGTGATACAGAGGGAGGAGCGATACAGAGGGAGGAGGGATACAAAAGGAGGAGGGGTGCACAGGGAGGAGGGATGCACAGGGAGGAGGGTGGCTGCCAGGTGGAAGAGCTTCACTGTCAGCACATGTGCTGAGTGTGGACTGTGCAGGAGGGTCATTACTACCCCACTCAGAGTCCTCAGCCACTCTCCCGCTGGTGCCCTGGGGCACACAGATCCCAGGCGTGGCACGGCCTTTGCTGTCCATCCCTGCCCAGCCAAGCGGAAAGCCCCCAGGAGCCAGCACCAGGCACAGGCAGCACGCACTGTGAGTACCAGGCCCCTGCCACCCTCCGGATGCCAATGTGAGCTGACAGATGGACGGCTGGCTGCCAGCCAGGGGCCAATGAGTTCTTGGCAGTCACTTTCTGACCTGGACGGGCGGCTGCCACCTCCCGGAACAACGAGCTGTTCTCCTGGTGACAATCCTACTTGAAAGGCCATGAGCTTTGAAGAGTCCCCAAGGCTGTCCCCGGGCATTGTTGGAGCTGTGTGCACTGTGCAACTTGGTCGCCTCCAACTTCACACATGGAAGTTACGTTTCTTTGATCTTGACTTAATTGTGGTAAAATACACATGATATAAAATTGGGGGCTAGTGAGATGCATCAATGTACGGTGCTTGCAAGCGAGCTTAATGACCCAAGTTCTATTCCTGAAACCTCCCTCTGGAAGGAGAGAACACACAACCCTACAGACTGTCCCTGACTTCCACACATGTACCGTGGATACATACATGTACACACACATACAAATAAATAAATAAATACAACTTTTACAATTTAACATTGTGCATACCCAAGATTTGCACATGCTAGGCAGGTGTTCTGTTGAGCCACACTCCCAGACCCTCACTCGGGGTTTCTAGGCAGGTGCTGTTCTGCCGAGTGGCACCCTAACTCTTGACCACCCTAATGTGGATTGCAGTGACACGAAGCACACTAACAGTGGCTAACATCAGCATCCGTCTCTATAGCATCTTCATCTTCCCAACTGGGAAAAGTTTATCCCAGTCAAGCACTCATTCCTCAGACCCAAGTCCCCAGTGACCACATCCTGTTAGGATATTAACAGATATTAAGATATTATTAGCCAGATATTAAGCTCTAATGCTTAAGTCTGGGATCCACAGCATCTCGGTTATAGCCAGAGCCCCCAAGATTCTAAGACCTGCCTCTGGCTTCCCCCCTGTGTCTTCAGGTGTCCCAAAATTGATCTGGAAAATTCCGCAGTGAGAAAATGGCTGCCCTTGGGAAGCAACTCAGCCCTCTACCCCTCTTCCTCTTTCTCCCCCTCCATCTCCCCCTCTCTCTCCCCTTCTTTCCCTCTTCTCACTTCTCCCTTTCTTCCTCCTCTGTCTCTTCCCCTTTTCTCCCTCTCACTTCCTCTTTCCCTCTCTTCCTCTCTTCTCTCTCTCTTTTCCTCCCCTCTCCTTCCCCTTCTCCCTCTTTCTCCCTTCTCCCCCTTCTCCCTCTCTTCTCCCTCCCTTTACCCTCCCTGTCAAAACTAGTGTGATCCCAACACCCAGATCCTCATCCCTGTCTGAGCTTAGCGGTACACCTGGATCTTGTGGCGGCGTGTGGCAGTTAGCTGACACGCGGAGCTTAGGTGACCGTGGAGTATGTGGCCCTGGTTGGGCCATCTCTGTCTCTCCCTCCAAAGCTCAGAGGACCTCAAGGACAGGGGGGCAGAAAACTGTTAAGAACCAGAGGAGAGAGCATGTCCTGCAAGGCGATGGGCCTGAGCTCAGTGCCACTGTGGCTACCTGGGTCCCTCAGCATGCCATCATGCATGGAGTCCAGGGCCTGAGACGCCACCTCTCCCCAGAGACGACTGTTAGCTACTGTTTGGGGGCTTGACATGGCCTTCAGTGGTGTAGCCACTGGTAAGTTGCACTAGAACCAGTAAATATCCCCCAGCCATGCTAAGGAAGAAACTAACTAAACTCAGTGTGGCCGGAGAGAGACAGAGAGACAGGGGGATTTCTGAGACTTGTATTTCAGGCTGGTGGACTGAGGGTATTCAGGCTGTAACTTCATCTTAAAGCTCTTTTGAAAAGTAGGTGAAGGGCTGGAGGGCTGGCTCAGCAATTGGGAGCATTTGCTGCTTCTGCAGAGGACCAAGGTTCAATTACCAGCAACCACAGCATACATTTGGCAGACACACACACACACACACACACACACACACACACACACGACAATTAAATACTTAAAAGTAGGTGAAGCAGAAGTACTTGAAAGGAGAAGGATCCAGTTGCATGTCTCCTGTACATACTGTCTCCATGACAGTCATGTGTGTCCTGTAGGTACTGTCTCCATGACAGTCGCGTGTCTCCTGTATGTACTGTCTCCCTAGGAACACCTCTGCCTGTCAGTGCTCCTTGTGTGTCTGGAAGGCTGAACGGAACTTTGGTGGCTGGAACAATTCACCCCACATCTTAGCGACTTACAGATATAATATTATTTCTACTGGGCTTCACGGTCCAAATAAGCACGGTTGGGCTCAGCTCCACCTGTCACACAGGCTCCAGGCTCCATGCTCCATGCATCTTGAGGCCTCGTTTATGGAGCTGTGGGAATCTTGTGTTGGATCCCCACAGTTGTCAACAACTAAGGGGAAAGAGGAAATGTGGAAGGAAGGCCTTAGAGAAGTTTTAGGGCACAGTGTCCGGGGGTAGAGGGGTTACCCGACAATCATGAGAACCAGAGTTTGGATTCCTAGAGCCTCTGTAAAAGCTGTGCTCATGGGTATATCTGTGACCTCCACACTGAGGAGGCAGACAGGAGGGTCCCTGGGGCTCTCTAGCTATCCAATTAGTCTAGACAATCAGTGAGCTCCAGGTTCAGTGAGAGACATTGTCTCAGAAAATAAAGTGGAGCCAGATACAACGGAACATGCCTTTAATCCTAGCTCTGAGTCAGAGGAGCTCTGAGTTTGAAGCCAGCCTGGTCTACATAGTGAGCTCCAGGCTAGCCATGGCTACATAGTGAGACCCTGTCTCAAATACTTATACATACATGTATAGAATAGAAGAATATAGGAAGACCCCTGACATAAACCTTAGGCCTCCACATGCATAGAGATGCACACATGTGCACACACACATGAACATGTATACAAGCACACATGGCACACACAGAAAAAAACAATAAAAACGTTTTAGGATGCAGGTTCTACCCCTTTCTCCCGTGCCTCATTGGCCAGATTTAATCCCATGACCCTGTCTAGATGGTAAGACTGTGAGAAAATACATTCCAGCAAAGTGCTGGGCCCTGAGAACGTGGAGCTGAAGAGCAGATGGTCAGCCCATGCTGTGACCACAACTGGCCTCCCTAGAGGTACACGGCCAGACTGGGTCATGGTGCAGCACAGGTGGCCCCCACACAGCACACAGAGCCCAGGCCTGTGCCCTCTCTACTGTAGCAACATGACACCCACCTGTTGTCAGACTGGGGGCTTCGAAGGCATCTTGGCCACCTCTCCCTACATGAATCATTAGTCCCCACATCCACCACTCTTGGACACACCCACTGTTTATCTCCTTTAATGCCTTGTACCCCTCATCTGTACCACTGCGGTCAGCATCCCCTTAGGCCCCCACCTGCTCCGCATTCCTGCTGATTGAGTACTCTGGCTCTTCTTCCTCTTCCTCCTCTTCCTCTTCTTCTTCCTCTTCCTCCTTCTCCTCCCCACTTCCTCCACTTCCTCCGCACCTCCTCCTTCCTCCTCCCCACTTCTGGCTTTTGTGATGGGGGTTTCACCATGCGGCCCAAGTTGGCATTGAGTTCAATATCCTTCTGTCTTGGCCTTCTGAGTAGCGAGGTCACCAGCGCGTACCATTATGTCTGCCCCAATCAAACCGTTTTCGCCACATGAACACTTGGGTTAAGTCTTGTCACTTCGCACTTTGGTGATGCCCACAGAAGCCATCTCCAAGCTCTGCTGTGCCTGGAGAATCCTCTCCTGCAAACAGATCTTACTTTCCATTATTGACTGGAGAATAATCTCAGACCTCCAGAGAGTTTGCAGAGAGGAAGAGCCCTTACCCCTCTTCCTTCCCCTGCTGTTGTTAGTCTCCTGTGTGCCCTGTGCTCCCCCCGCCCCGCCCCACCCCCTGCTGAGGCAAACCTTCCCCTGGCCTCATAGAATATCCTTCCAGAACCTGAGCAGGTAAGACAGCTCATTTGGGTAAAGATGCTGTCACCAGGTAGAGGACCTGACTTTGATGACTGGGACTCACATGGGGGAAGGAGAAAACTGATCTTACAAGTTGTCACCTGACCTCCACATATGCCCTGTGTGCGCACGCATACAAATAAAAGTAAATTTTAAATCTAAAGAAACTAAGAAACTAATATGGCCACATTGCTATTAAATGCACCTCTAAGATGTTATTTGAATCCCAATGTGAAAAGCAGAAGAAAGTGGCGTTTTGAGGTAGAAAAGCACTTTCTAGAAGTTTCCCTGTGCCCATTTCACACCTGACTCCTTGTGCATCAGTTGGTCCATGATATTCCTTGGAGTAAAGCAGTTGATCTCACAAACCTCTAAGATGGTGGTTCTCAACCTTCCAGGTGCTGTGACCCTTTAATACAGTTCCCCAGGTCGTGGTGACCCCCAACCATAAAATTATTTCCATTGCTACTTCATAACTGTAATTTTTCTTGTTATGAGTCATAATGTCTGGTCTTAGATGACCCCTGTGAAAGGGTCAGTCAATGACCCAAAGCAGGTCATGACCCACAGGTTGAGAAACACTGCTCGAAGACCAAAGACAAACCCTGTCCTGGCCACACTGTCACTTTCCCCACTCACTGGCCTGACTTTCCGTTTGGGCTCCTTCCTTCAGCCATTCAGCAAATATTTTTTTGAACATCTACTATATGCAGGGCAGTTTCTCCAGGTGCTGGATGAGCTTCTAGTACTTAACTAAACTGAGTATCTAGCAGAAGGGAAATAGGTCAGTTTGATAAATGTAATGAGATACATAGTCATTAACTCACGATAGGCAATGGGAGCAGAAGAAAACCAACAAGGAGCTGAGAGGCTTGAGAAAGGGTCTCCTGAGAGGGTGGTTCTCCTCCTGCTTTGGTGAAGGTTTGGGAGCAGGGTGTTGATCATGACGGATTGGGCTGGTAGGGCTGGTATCTTAAACTGGTGGCATCGTGTCCCATCAGAGCAGGCAGAGGAGTGGTTGCCCTGTAGAAATCACAAGGCCTGCAGATGAAATGGGTGTTGACTTTAAGAGAAAGAGGAAGCAGATGGATCTCTGTGAATTCAAAGCCAGCCTGATCTACATGGCAGTGAGTTCTAGCACAAAGCCACACGCCACATACACAGTGAGACTGTGTCCTAAATTAAAGGCTCACTTGTGTGATGGTGGACCCAAGATGTCACTTCACAAGTATGAGCCTCCACCCCAGCCCCCTCCTAGTGACTTCCATCCAACCTTTATGCCGCCTGGTACCCAGAAGGTGCAGGATAAGAGTGTGAGTGGCTTAAAGGGAAGTGTCTGCTTCAGTGCAGTGGCTCCAAATGCACATAGAAGAACTTGCTGTGACTCATCCCTCCCATGCAAGACCAGCACCTCTCTGTCCTAACTGCAAACACACTCCTAAAAGAACTCACTTTTAGGAGCTGGGCTGGGGGAGCTGGGCTGGGAACTGGGCCTCCTCTCTCATCTTCTGCTGCCGAGTGTTCAGGACATACAGGAAGCGGATGACCACAGCTGGGAGGGAAGCGTGGACTGACCCCCAAGCACCCCTAGTAATTTGGGGAAGGTGACTCTGTGTATTCTTGTACAAACGCATCTTCTGTCACTCACAAAAAGAAGCCGTAAAGAAAGAGAAGCTGGAGAAGGCTCAGGCGTAAGTATCTGTCACTCAAGGGAGGATCTCGTTCCCATCTTCAGCACCAACACAGAAGCCAGATAAAGCTGGAGAGCTGGCTCGGTGATTAAGAACATTTGCTGTTCTTGCAGAGGACATGGGTTCAGTTCCCAGCCACCCACATGGTGGCTCACAAACATCTGTAATCCCACTTCTAGGGGATCTAAGAACAAGGACAATGCATACATGCAGTGCATATAAAACCATGCAAGTACATATATATATACACATAAAAAAAAATAACTTGAGTGTGGTGGTGCACACTTCTAATCCCAGTGCTCAGAAGACAAAGGCAGGTAGCTCTCTTGTGAGTTTAAGGCTAGCCTGGTCTATGTAGGCAGTTTAAGACCAGCTGGAGTGACAGAATAAAACCCTGTCTCAAAATAAACAATATTTTAGAAGAAAAGGAAGGGAATGGGGAGGGGGAGGAATGGGAGGAAGAGGGAGGAGGAGAAGAAGACAATGACCAAGACAGGTGTGGGTGGCACATCATGTGCCGCCAGTATTGGGGAGGTTGTGACAGGTGGCTGGCCAGCGTAGCTGAACGGGTGGGCTCCAGGCTGAGAGGCCCTGCCTTAGAAACTGCAGAGTGCCCTGCTTCTCAGGAACCATCCCAAAGGCTGACCCGCCACACACATACACCTACACACATGCACAGAAAAACCCGCAGAGTCTTATTTTAAGAGTGTTTGTCAAGGGCTGGGAGAGTAAAATAGGTTGTTAACTGCAGAAGAAATGGGATTCACGCATTTGCTTTCTTCTTTCGGAGGGGAGACAGGTTCTCATGTAGCCTACGCTGATTTTGAATTCACTGTGTAACCCAAGTTGGCCTTGAACTCACTATGTGGCTGAGGACAACTCTTTCTCCTGTCCTCTTTCTGGAATCATAGGTGAATACCATATCCAGTTTTAATGCGGCTAGGGGCAAACCCAGAGCCTTGTGCACAGGAGGCAAGTCCTCTACCCATGAGCCACATCCCCAGTTCTTGGCTGCTTTTTCTTGTCAGTTTGCTCATTTTGTGGTAGGGTCTCACTCTGTAGTGCAGGCTGTCCTGAAACTCACATGTCCCTTGCATGTAATTACAGGCAGGTACTACATACCCAAGCGTTAACAAGAGGCGCGCCTCGGTGAACAAGAAAGAATGACATTTAGCATACGAGAAAGCGTACCGTCTGCCACTACTATGGGAAAATACCCGAGGACAGGTCGTTTATAAAAAGTGGAGGTTTACCAAACTCCGTGCTCTGGAGACTTCAGAGTCTCGGAGCTGCTGCCGGCAATGACAAGGGCTTCTTGTCACATCTGAACATGACAGAGGACCCATAGCAACCCACCCTGTCTGTTCCAGTCCCCCTTCCTTTCCCAGCCCCTCTCCCTTTCCTTTGGGAGCCCGCACCTTAGGATCTCATCTAACCCTAATTACTCTCAAAGGCCATGAATATATACATTTGGGGATCAAGCTCCCAACCTGCGAGTTTTATGGGACACACTAACACACCAGTGCAGAGAGGGAGCTTTGACTTCAGGTGAGGGCTTGCCCAGCCGAGATGGGAAAGAAAGAACGTTCTCTTGGTGTGGAGTGGGTCAGGGTGTGTCAGGTAGATTACCTTCTGATGCGTCTGTGCTTTGCACTTGTAGGACAGGTTTAACCTACTGAATAGTTACTGGTGAACTTGTGCTGTACTAAGCGTTGTACCAGCGGCCAGTGTGACCTGGACATAGACATCAGGAACAGCCATGAGTCTGCTAGAAGGCAACTCGTACTGCTTGAAGGACCACCTTTCTCAAATGTTAAGACAGCAATGGATTGCCCTGGCAAGGTGATGAGATGAACTGGTGCATACTTTAATCCCAGCACTTGGGAGATGGGTATCTGTGTGAGTTCCAGGCTAGCCAGAACTACATAGTAAGGCCCAGTCTCAAAAAAAAGAAACAAAAAAACAAAACAAAACAAAAAAAAAAACCTCAACTAGTGGCTCTTGGCCTGCTGGTGTCCCTCCACCAGGTCCTCTTCCTTCTCGAAGGGTTAGTCTTTAGCTTCCCAAATCCCAGCCCAGAACCCTCTTACCACCACCAACCCTCACTTCTTACCATAATTTAATTCCATCATTCAGGAAAGCCAAGTTCCCAAGCCTCTAGATTGTATCAATGAACCAGTCTCCATGGCAATAGTCATGAATGAGCCCAGCAAGGTAACCTGGGAGATGGCAACATGAATGAGATGTGGCCCGTTGCCATGGAGATGTGCCGGATGGAAAAGCCCCAGCTAGCAGGAACACGTCACAGGGCTGGAACAGTCAGTGTGAAGTTGGTGTATCTATTTTCAACCCAGAGTTACAAAAATACATTTTCATAAAGATCACGATCCAATTCCTCCCTCTTCCCTCCTCCCTCCTCCCTCCTCCCACCTGTGTGTTCGCCCTTCCCACCACTCAGCTGAGGCTCATGGGCATCCTACCACCCCCTCAAGGACACCTTGTGGGATCAACCTTCATCTCCTCCCTGAGATGAGGTGGTACTTCTTGGACCACTGACTTTCCTTGGAGAGCCAGCCATGTCTTCTAAATCCATGAGTGAATTTGGGAAGAACATTTTAATTTTTAGGGTCACAACTCTAAGTCGGTTAACATGACGACCTGAATTTGGATCCCCAGAACCCATGTTCAAGACACAGTACCACACCCCCGTAATCCCAGTGCTTCTGTGGCAAAGTAGGATTTAGAGACAGGACACTGCCTAGACGCTCACAGGCCAGCTGGCCTGGTATGGGAGAGTGGGGAATCAGAGACCGTGTACCAAACAAGGTGGGAGGGAGAACCAGCGCCCGCGGTTGATCTTTGACCTGCCAACTTTGACACCCACACAGCTGGAACACACACACACACACACACACACACACACACACACACACAGCATGCACGCAGCATGCACACACTTACTTTAAAAAGAGAGAGAATGGGCCCAAAGAGTTGGTCAGTGGTTAAGAGGACTTGCTAGTCTTCCAGAAGATTCAGTTCCCAGCACTCACGTAAGACCTAGGACTCCAGATCCAGGGAATTGAACACCCATTTCTGGTGTCCTTGGAAAACTGTACTTATGTGCATAAACCCACATACATAATTGAAAAATAAAAGTAATCTTTTAGAGAGAAGAGGGAGGCTAGCTAGAAAGCAGTTCATCTGCTCGAGAACCTCATTGGGTGGATCCGTTCCCATCTGCCAACTTCAAGGCAAGACATGCCACAGTGGCACATTCAACAGCCACACTGTTGACAGGGACGTGCCAGACCCCAGGGGAGGCTCCCGGAAACAGGACTCAAGGCTTAAGGTGTCTTGGAAAACAGCACCTGAGTGCCCATCGTGTTTCTTCTCTTTCTCATGTTCACATTTCATTCCTTCAACTATATTTAACTGAGTTTTTCAGCAAAGAGCTGGGAATAACTCCAGATTGCGTAGACTGGGCTGTGAAATAAACTCTGGTTCACCTATCACTTGTGCTATCTTAAGAGAAATTGAAGACGGGGAACAAGCAGGCTCTGGATGCAACCTGTTGTCCCACTACCTGGGAGGCTGAGGCAGGAGGATTTGAGGCCCATCTAGGCTATACATTGAGATTAGAAAACCAATCAAATCTAATCATATCTTTCAAAGGAAGAAGGAGGAAAGGAAGGAAAAAATGAGAGAGAGAGGCCAATCTGTAGGTGCCAAYAGCACTTTTGGGTCACCTACTCTGGGCACCCACCATTCTAATTTTTTGTTGTTTTTCAAGTTCTTCTGTGTAGTCCTTGCTGTTCTGGAACTCACTCTGTAGACTGTGTTGGCCTTGAACTCAGAAATCCAACTTCCTCTGCCTCCTGAGTGCAAGGACCACCATCTGGTCTCTAAAGTAAATTATTAGTTTGCTTGACCCTGCTGGCAAGCTCATGACAGGAAATGTGTGTGTATATCATGCTTCTTTGATATAGACAAAGATGTGATCATTACCTCATAGGATAGATACCTCCAGGATAAACTGTCAAGTGGGGGAAAAAGATACGGTCCAGAGTATGTCTACCACCTGTTTGTAAATGCAGAGACTATCTATCCAGAAGTCTCCATAAAAACTTAATAATTATGAGTTGGGTGTAGTGGTTCACACCTGTCATCCCAGCACTAGAGTGGCTAAGGCWGGAGGATGGCTGTTTATCTGTGGCCAGCCTGGAAGACAGGAGCCTTATCTTGAAATAGGATTCTAATCCAGGCTGGGATGCACACCTGGTAACATGTAGGTAACATGAGTTCCATCCCCAGCAATCATAGACCAGGCCCCGTGGTGCACACCTGTAATCCCAGAATTCCAAAGGTGCAGGCAAGAGGGTCATTCTCAGCCATGTCTTGTGCCAAAGCCTGGTCTGGGCTACATGAGATCCTGTCTCAAGAAAAGCCACACACATCTCCCAAAAGTGGACAYGTTTGTCTGGGCAGAAGGCCTCTGGGTTGTGCAGAGGAAACACTTTCTGTAGCCACACTTGGTTGACTGGAGTTGTATCATCTCTGTGGGGTTTCATCCTCAGCATAGAGCAGCATGCTCCTTGGATGCTAGGTGCCCCTGGATTCCCAAGCAGGGCTGGCGGTGAGGCCTGCTTCTTTGAAGGTGGTAAATACCTGAGGTGTGTATCAGGTGGCAGGGACACCAGGCTGCTGGGACACTAGGTTTATACAGAAAACAGTATGTATGCTCTCCTGTGCTACACTCGGACTGGTGCGTGTCCTGCGTGTTTTCTGGTCCAGAGAGAAGCAAATGGTAAGGAAACTCACTGAAGGCCAGCAGGGACCAGACARGGCTCGAAGAACACTCGCTCCCTCTTGAAAGCACAGGGTAGTCACTCACAGAAGGATCTGGGCCAACGTCCACAAAGTCAGATTGTGTTCAGGCCCTCAACTTGTCAGACTTTCTGTGAGCATTAAAATGGGTGCGAATGGGTAAAACTCTGAATGATCCAGAACATTCCAGAAGAGAAGCACTGGGTACAGATCAGCATTGACCATAATGAGCCACCTCAGGACATTTCTGGCAGTGATGAGGTTTACATAGGATGGGCCTGGTCCCATGAGAGTGTTGATACTACTTAAATATTCCTGTGAGGCTCAGCAACAAAGCTTGCCTTGAATGTGAGGGACCTCAGTTCTATCTCCAGTGTTTGGGAGATAGGAAAAGATGTTGCTACAGTTGCTAGGGAGGCTGAGGCAGGAGGATTGCAAGTATTGGGAGCTAATGAAATCCTGTCTCAAAATACACAGGCTCGAAAGGACTGGGAGTTAGTTTTGGTTGCTTCTCTAACTCTGGGACTGAGGAGGCAGAGGCAGGGCTGGGCGTGGTGGCACAGGCCTGTAATCCTGGTAGCTTGGGAGGCTGGGCAGGATTGTGCTTGAGAGTTCAAGGCCAGCCTCCTGGGTGTCAGACTACCCTGTGGAAGCATGGTCATTGTGAGGAGGGAGAGGCAGGAAGGTCAGATGTTCAGGGGTAACCTGGAGTACATGAGCCTGAGTCAGAATCAGAGGGAGAAGCTGAGGTGGTGTAACTCTGTGGTAGAGCACTTGCCTTAGCTTGCACAAGCCCTGAACTCAGTCCTTAGTAAGAGTCAGSGTCCTTAGCCCGTGGCACACGTGAGTCTCATGTTTGTGGTGATGCTGGTGTGTACCAGCCACTCTGCTCATACAACAGTCTTGTGTGGTACTCTGACACATCACCAGTAGTAACAGAGTATGCTCCYGCCTCGCATATTTACTGTATACATTAACCTTCTGTCAGAGACACAAAATACCCGAGATAACCAAGATACGAAGAAGAAAAGTTTATTTAAGTTCACAGTTTTGGAAGTTTCTGGTAAGACAGGAGGTCATGGAGTGGAGYATGACCAGGCCCCTCACAGCCACCGGGAAGGAGAGAGAAGGAAAGAGGAGGTTTGAGAAAGAAGAAGAGGCCAGCATTCCACAGTCCCGGTGACCACGCCTCCTCCCACCGGTGACCACGCCTCCTCCCACCAGGCCCCGCCTCTTGGAGGTTGCACCACCTCCCAGATCTCCAACAAGGAGGTTGGCTCGGTGAGATCCTAGACCTAACCTGACCTCCCTCCATCAGAGCTCAATGGCCAGATTGTAGTATGTGTGTAGATGAAAGAATCCCAGAGACATCTGAGCGGATCTC
>BDUI01014002.1:9147-22713 GCA_002335545.1 Apodemus speciosus | reverse complement strand
GGTTGGCAAGAATTTTATTGAGTATTTTTGCATATTCATAAGGGAAATTGGTCTAAGGTTCTCTTTTTGATGAATCTTTGTGTGGTTTTGGTATCAGCGAAATTGTGGCTTCTTAGAACAAGTTGGGTAATGTTCCTTCCATTTCTATTTTGTGGAATAGTTTGAAGAGTATTGGTATTAGGTCTCTTTTAAATGTCTGACAGAATTCTGCACTAAAGCCATCTGGTCCTGTGCTTTTTTTGGTTGGGAGACTGTCAATGACCACTTCTATTTCTTTAGGGGTTATGGGACCGTTTACATGGTCTATCTGATCCTGCTTAAATTTTGGTAGTTGGTATCTGTCTAGGAAATTGTCCATTTTCCAGTTGTGTTGAGTATAGGCTTTTGTAGTAGTATATGATAAATTTTTGGATTTCCTCAGTTTCTGTTGTTATTTCACCCTTTTCATTTCTGATTTTGTTAATTTGGATACTGTCTCTGTTCCCTCTGGTTAGTCTGGCAAAAGGTTTATCTATCTTCTTGATTTTCTCAAAGAACCAGCTCCTGCTTTTGTTGATTCTTTGTATAGTTCTTTTTGTTTTAACTTCATTGATTTCAGCCCTGAGTTTGATGATTTCCTGCCTTCTACTCCTCTTGGGTATATTAGCTTCGTTTTGTTCTAGAGCTTTCAGGTGTGCTGTTAAACTGCTAGTGTGTGCTCTCTCCAGCTTCTTTTTGTAGGCACTCAGAGCTATGAGTTTTCCTCTTAGCACTGCTTTCATTGTGTCCCATAGATTTGCGTATGTTGTGCCTTCATTTTCATTAAATTCTAAAAAGTCTTTGATTTCTTTCTTTATTTCTTCTTTGGCCAAGGTATCATTGAGTAGAGCATTGTCCAACTTCCATGTGCATGTGGGCTTTTTGTTGTTTTTATTGCTATTGAAGACTACCCTTTTTCCATAGTGATCTGATAGGAGGCATGGAATTAGTTCAGTTGTCTTATATCTGTTGAGGTCTGTTTTGTGACCAATTATATGTTCAATTTTGGAGAAGGTACCATGAGGTTCTGAGAAGAAGGTATATTCTTTTGATTTAGGTTGAAATGTTCTATAGATATCTATTAATTCCATTTGGTCCAAAACTTCTGTTAGTTTCATTGTGACTCTGTTTAATTTGTGTTTTCCTGATCTGTCCATTGAAGAGAGTTGGGTGTTTAAGTCCCGATCCGGAGGCGGAAACCGGAAGGCTCTTTCCAGAGGCCTCTGGACTGGATCCTCTGATCTGCAGGGCCGCTCTCACCTGTGCAGGCTGCCTCCTCCTCGTTGGCTGCTGGATGTATAGCTGTTTGGCTTTCTGCGCTGTTTGGAGATCATCATCTGAGATTTGAATCTTAGCCATTCTAATGGATGTATGGAGGAAATCTTAGGGTTATTTTGATTTACATGTCCCTGATGACTAAAGAAGTTGGACATTTCTTTAAGTGCTTCTTAGCCATTTGAGATTTCATTGTTGAGAATTTTTTGTTTAGCTTTGTACTCCAGTTTTTAATTTGCTTATTTGGTTTGTTGGTGTCTAACTTTTAAAGTTCTTTATATATTTTGGACATTACCTCCCTGTCAGATATAGGGTTGGTGAAAATCTTTTTCCATTCTGTAGGCTGCTGTTCTGTCCTATTGATGGTGTCTTTGCCTTACAGAAGCTTTTCAGTGTCATGAGGTTTCATTTATTAATTGTTGATATTAGTGGCTAAGCTAAGAGTGTTCTGTTCAGGAATTTATCTCTTATACCAATGTGTTCAAGGCTATCCCCACTTTCTCTTCTATTAGATTTGGTGTTTCCAGTTTTATGATGAGGTTGATCCACTTGGACTTGTGTTTTGTGCAGGGTGGTAGAAATAGAACTACTTGCATTCGTCTGCATTACAGGCCCTCAGACCAGCACCATTTGTTGCTTTCTTTTTGCCATTGTATGGTGTTTGGCTTCTTTGTCAAAAATCAGGTGTCCATCAGACTTACTTTTGGGTCTTCGATTCTTTTCCATTGATCTACCTGTCCGTTCTATAACAATATCATGTAGTTTTTGTTACGATTGCTCTATAGTACAACTTAAAGTCAGTGATGGTGATTCCTCCAGAAGTTCCTTTATTGTTCAGRATCCTGTTAGCTGTTCTGGTGTTTTTGTTTTTTCATATGAAGTTGAGAATTGCTCTTTCAAGGTCTGTAATGAATTAATTGTGTTGGAGTTTTGATGAGAATTACATGGAATATGTAGATTGCTTTTGGTAAGATGGCCATTTTCGGTATGTTAATCCTACTGATCCATGAGCATGGGAGATCTTTCCATCTTCTGAGATCTTCTTCACTGTCTTTCTTCAGGGACTTGAAGTTCTTGTTATATAGGTCTTTCAATTGTTTGGTTAGAGTTACACAATATATTTTATATTATTTGTGACTGTTGTGAAGGGTGTTGTTTCCCTAATTTCTTTCTCAGCCCATTTATCATTTGTATAAAGGAGGGCTACTGATTTAAAAGTTGATTTTGTATTCAGCCACTTTGCTGAAGGTGTTTATTAGTTTTAGGAGTTCTCTGGTAGAAATTTTTACATAAATATAATGTAAAAGTTATGTAAAAACGTTTTTTTAACCTAAGTATACATTTTTTACATAAGTACTTATGTAAAAAGCTATTTTTACATAAGTATAAATTTTATCTGTATACAGATAAAAAATTATGTATACTTATGTATACCATCATATCATCTGCAAATAGTAGTGCTTTGACTTCTTTCTTTACAGTTTTTATCCCCTTCACCTCTTTCAGTTGTCTTGTTGCTCTAGCCTGGACTTCATGCACTGTATTGACTAGATATGGAGAGAGTGGATAGCCTTTTCTTGTTTCCAGTTTTAAATGGAATTGTTTTAAGTTTCTCTCTATTTAAATTGATGTTGGCGATTGACTTGCTATCTATTGCCTTTATTGTATTTAGGTATGTGCCTCGTATCCCTAATCTTTCCAACACTTTTAATGTGAAGGGGTGTTTGATTTTGTCAAAGGCTCTTTCAGCATCTAATGAGATGACCCTGTGGGTTTTTTTTCTTCAGTTTGTTAATATCATGAGTTATGTTGATGAATATTTTTTTTATGTTGAACCACCCCTGCATCCCTGTGATAAAACCTGCTTAATCATGGCAGATGATGTCTTTGATGTGTTCTTGGATTCGGTTTGCAAGCATATTATTGAGTATTTTTGCATCAATGTTTATAAGGAAGATTGGTCTGAAATTCTTTTTTTTTTTTTTTTTGATGTTGTTGTTGTTGAGTGATTGTGTAGTTTAGGTATCAGGGTGACTGGCCTCATAAAATGAGTTTGGAAATGCTCCTTCTGTTTCTGTTTCGTGGAATAGTTTGAGCAGTATTGCTATTAGCTCTTTGAAAGTCTGGTCGAGTTCTTCACTAAAACCATCTATCCCTGGACTTTTTCTGGTTGGGAGACTTTTAATGATTGCTTCTATTTCCTTAGGGGTTATAGGACTATTTAGATAGTTTACCTGGGGCTGGAGAGATGGCTCAGCGGTTGAGAGCACTGACTGCTCTTCCGAAGGTCAAATCCCAGCAACCACATGGTGGCTCACAACCACCCATAATGAGGTCTGATGCCCTCTTCTGGTGTGTCTGAAGACAGCTACAGTGTACTTATATAATACATAAATAAATAAATCTTAAAAAGAGAGCTTTTAGATAGTTTACCTGATCTTGATTTAACTAAGTAGTATCTGTCTAGAAAATTATCCATTTCTTTTAGATCATCAGATTTTGTGGAGTTCAGGCTTTTAAAGTAAGACTTAATGATTCTTTGAATTTCCTCAGTGTCTGTTGTTATGTCTCCCTTTTCATTACTGATTTTTAAAATTTGGATACTGTCTCTCTGCCTTTTAGTTAGTTTGGCTAAGGGTTTGTTTATTTTATTGATTTTTTTCAAGGAACCAGCTCTTGGTTTCGTTTTCCCTTTGTTTCTAATTTATTGATTTCATCCCTGAGTTTGATTATTTTCTGCCATCTGCTTCTCTAGGGTATGCTTGCTTCTTTTGTTCCTAGAGTTTTCAGGTGTAGGTTTATATTGCTAGCATGAGAACTCTTCAGTTTCTTTGTGAAGGCACTCAGTGCTATAAACTTTCCTCTTAGCACTGCTTTCATTGTGTCCCATAACTTTGGGAATTCTGTGCCTTCATTTTCATTGAATTCTAGAAAGTCTTTAATTTCTTTATTTTTTTCCCTGACCCAGAGATATATTGAGTAGAGAGTTGTTCAGTTTTCATGAGTTTGTAGACTTTCCTCTGTTTCTGTTGTTGTTGGAGCCCAGCTTTATTCCATGGTGGTCTGGTAGGATACAAGGAGTTATTTTAATATTCTTGTATCTGTTGAGGCTTGCTTCGGGACTGACTATATGGTCAACTTTAGAGAAGGTTCTATGAGGTTCTATGAAGAAGGTATATTCTTTTGTGTTTGGGAGAAATGTTCTCTAGATATCTGTTAGGTCCATTTGGTTCATAATATCAGTTAATTTTATTATTTTTCTGTTTAGTTTTTGTCTTCATAACCCATCCATTGGTGAGAGTGGGGTGTTGAAGTCTCCCACTATTAATGTGTGGGGTTCGGTGTGTGATTTAAACTTTAGTAAAGTTTCTTTCATGAATGTGAGTACCCTTGTATTTGAGGCATACATATTCAAAATTTMGACGTTATCTTGGTGGATTTTTCCTTTGATGGGCATGAAGTATCCTTCCCCATTTCTTTTGATTTCTTTTGGATGAAAATCTATTTTATTAGGTATTAGAATGGCTACACCAGCTTGTTTCTTCGGTCCATTATCTTTGAAAACCGTGATCCAGCTCTTTACTTTTAGGAAGTGTCTATCTTTGTTGCTGAGGTGTGTTTCTGATATACAGTAGCATGATGGAGCCTGTTTACACATCTACTCTGTTTGCCTGCCTTTTCTGGGGAAATTGAGACCATTGATATTGAGAGATATTAATGAACAATGATTATTATTTCCTGTTTTGATGGTAGTGTTAAGAGATGTGTGTGCGTGTGTGTGCGTGTGCGTGTGCGTGCGTGTGTGTGTGTGTGTGTGTGTGTGTGTGTGTGTGTTTCTTTTCTTTTGGTTGTGCTGGTATGGAATTATTTATTTCTTGTGTTGTCTGGGTATAGTTATCCTACTTGGGTTCAGGTTTTCCTTCTAGTGTCCTCTGTAATGCTGGATTAGTGGAAAGATATTATTTAAAATTGGTTTTGCCATGAACTATCTTGTTTTTTCTGTATGGTGATTGAAAGTTTTGATGGGTATAGTAGTCTGACCTGGCATCTGTGATCTCTTAGAGACTATAAAATGCTCCCCTTCTGGCTTTTAAATTCTGTTAAGAAGTCTGATATAGCCNGACGTTATCTTGGTGGATTTTTCCTTTGATGGGCATGAAGTATCCTTCCCCATTTCTTTTGATTTCTTTTGGATGAAAATCTATTTTATTAGGTATTAGAATGGCTACACCAGCTTGTTTCTTCGGTCCATTATCTTTGAAAACCGTGATCCAGCTCTTTACTTTTAGGAAGTGTCTATCTTTGTTGCTGAGGTGTGTTTCTGATATACAGTAGCATGATGGAGCCTGTTTACACATCTACTCTGTTTGCCTGCCTTTTCTGGGGAAATTGAGACCATTGATATTGAGAGATATTAATGAACAATGATTATTATTTCCTGTTTTGATGGTAGTGTTAAGAGATGTGTGTGCGTGTGTGTGCGTGTGCGTGTGCGTGCGTGTGTGTGTGTGTGTGTGTGTGTGTGTGTGTGTGTTTCTTTTCTTTTGGTTGTGCTGGTATGGAATTATTTATTTCTTGTGTTGTCTGGGTATAGTTATCCTACTTGGGTTCAGGTTTTCCTTCTAGTGTCCTCTGTAATGCTGGATTAGTGGAAAGATATTATTTAAAATTGGTTTTGCCATGAACTATCTTGTTTTTTCTGTATGGTGATTGAAAGTTTTGATGGGTATAGTAGTCTGACCTGGCATCTGTGATCTCTTAGAGACTATAAAATGCTCCCCTTCTGGCTTTTAAATTCTGTTAAGAAGTCTGATATAGCCGGGTGGTGGTGGCGCATACCTGTAATCCCAGCACTCTGGGAGGCAGAGGCAGGTGGATTTCTGTGTTCGAGGCCAGCCTGGTCTACAGAGTGAGTTCCAGGACAGCCAGGGCTATACCCTGTCTCGAAAAAAACCAAATCCAAACAAAACAAAAAATAATAATAAAAAAGAAGTCTGATATAATTCTAATAGATCTGCATTTATGTGTTAATTGGCCTTTATCCCTTGCAGCTTTTAATATTCTTTCTTTGTTCTGTACATTTAGTGTTTTGATTATTATGTGGTTGGAGGATTTTCTTTTTTTGGTCTAATCTATTTGGCGTTCTGTACACTTTTTGTATGTTTATAGGCATCTGTTTCTTTAGGTTAGGGAAATTTTCTTCTATGATTTTGTTGAAGATTGTTTCTGGACCTTTATGTTGGGAATTTTTTCCTTCTTCTGTTCTTCTTATTCTTAGGTTTGACCTTTTCATAGTGTCCCAAATTTCCTGAATGTTTTGTGTTAGAAACATTTTAGATTTAGCATTTTCCTTGACTGATGTATCTATCAATTTCTTCCATTGTGTCTTCTCTGCCTGAGATTCTCTCTTCCATCTCTTGGATTCTGTTGGTGATGCTTGTGTCTGTAGTTCCTGTTCTCTTTCCTAGGTTTCACATATCTATGATTCCTTCAGTTTGCATTTTCTTTATTGCTTCTATTTCCATTTTCAGATCTTGACTAGTTTTTTTCCATTTCTTTTACCTGTTTCATTGTATTTTCCTGTATTTCTTTAAGGGACTTATTTGTTTCCTTTTTAAAGGCCTTTATTATCTTCTTAAGATTAAATTTAAGATCATTTTCTTGAGATTTAGGGGTGTTTGGATATCTAGGACTTGCTATAGTAGGATACCTGGGTTCTGGTGGTACCATATTGCCCTGACTTTGGTTGGTTGTATTCTTATGCTGGTCTTTAGCCATCTGGTTGTCCCTGGTGTTGATAGGCCTCACAGTCCTAACAGGAGCAGGATTCTAGGGCTTCAGGTAGAGCTAGTAGTCCCTGATGGCAGCAGGCCTCTGGGATTATAGGCAGAGCTGGTTGTCTCTGGTGGCAGCAGGCCTCCAGGGATGCAAGCAGAGCTGTAGCCTGGGAAATGGAGTGCAGAGCGGACAGGGTGGAACTTGCCACTGCTGGGTTTGCTTGGAGGGGCTGACAGACAGGGAATTATGGTCTCACCTGTTGGTCCTTCATGACTGCAGGCCTCTGGGATTACAGGTAACAGTGTGGACTGGAAGATCAATATGTAACTTTCAATGCCACATTCTCGGCAGCTTGGCTAGAAGAATGYTTGGAACTCTTTCTTCTCAGTGGTCTTAGATAGTAATGACAGTATGAACCTTGGTTTGCTGTTGTTTTCGGTACCTTCCATAGAGCCTGGCATGGATCACTATGGGTCATACATGCTGACATTAAGCTACACCTAGAAAAACACAGAAAAGTGAAAGAGTCCCAGTTTCTTTGGTTTTTCCTTCATGACCTACAACATGAATGATGTATTTACCAGACACCTCACATGAGCTTTGGCTGTTTGCTGGGAAATTCAGCCCAGAGACCCAGGTTCACAAAGTGTCCCAGAAGGGCACCGGTCTCAACACTCCAGGGCTCACTGCGGCTGCAGCTGCAGCTCTTTTTTTTTTTTTTTTTTTTTTTTTTTTTTGAGCTGAGAAACAGAAAAGCTTTCAGATTATGCCAAGGGCCCTGCCCTGCTATGAGTGTGTGTTTAAGGCGAGGATCTGGGGGATTGAAGGGGCATTGTGGGGAGAGGAGTGTGGCTTTGTCACAGTTGTTCACGTATGCTGTGTGAGTGAGCAGTTGTGAGGCCTTCATACATGAGTCTTGCTACCTCTCTTGGGTGGAATAGTGATCTGGGTATGGGTGACCTCGTTGTTCCCCCTGAGACTTGGTTGAGTGACTCACTCATGGTGGTTTGCATGTCCTCTGCATTGAGTGGCCCTGGGCATGTAAAGATGTTCCAGCTGTGTGACTGTTCATATGTGAGCAACTGGTTGGGTCTTCAGCCAGAGTGAACCTGGCCAGGTGCTAGATGTGTGCTGAATGTGCATGTGTGATCATGTGAGTATGTAGGCATGGAGAGTCTGAGGCAGTGCCTTGTTCTACATGTCTTCTGTTCTGCCTGGTATAGGTCTTTGCTTGTCTGCACTGCCTGCTGTGCCTTCCCTAGTCCCTGATGCTYGTGAGAACAGCCTCATTTTCAGCYCTTGTCAGCACTGGCCTTTGTATGATTCAGCTCTGATTTGTGGAAGTAACCACCCACATGGTACAGATGTGGGGCTGAGTCTGGCCTCATGGGGGGTTGTGAGGGAACACAGCCTTCAGTGGGTGATTGTTGGGGTGGCATCTAGAACGAGGCCCTCACTGTTAAGGCCGTGGAAGTCTCGCTGGCTTATGGGCTTCCTCTGGGTCCTGCCTGTGGAGACATTCCTCTAGAGGCTCAGGGACTTGGCTCCATTTTCCCAGACTGATAATGTTTGTAGTGTGTCTCTGAAAGTCTGGGCGTGTACACACTGGTATATGGAAAATATACACTCYGCATCCATTCCGAGAGACCCCGGGCYGGACATTCAGAGGCTTCTTAGCTGTGGTTCAGTGTGTTCTCAGAGGAGCTCCTAGAAACACCTGCTGTCCAGGCTCTCAGGGCAGAAACTAGGACAGTAAGAGACTTGAAGAAGATAAGTAGTAAAACGGTCCCCTTTACTACACTCACCCATCCAGAACCTTCAGGTACCCACAGACCGGGGTCAGCTGTGTCAGCATTTATTGAAACCATTTGTGTAAATAGGGCCCCGTAGCAAACAGTGATTGTTGGTGATGAGGTTATTGTAATTGTTGGGAGTGAGTTGAGGACCATATTTTAGATAGAGTGTCAGAAAAGGACATTGTATAAGTAACATTGAAACCAAAACCCAAATTAAGAAGCCAATGAGGAGACCTGGAAAAGGCCTAGGTGGAGCATGAATAGGGAATGATTAGAGGAGGAAGAAGGTGGCCGTTTGGTTGCATGTAAGAGAGGAATCAGATTACAGCAGGGTCAGCAACCTTTCTAGATCATGAGTATTTAGCACTCTGAACAAGACAGGAACTGCCAGCACACAGAAGCGTCTGAATGCTCCAGAGGAACTGCCTAAGAGCAGCTGGTCATGGCTGCTGACCTCGTTGGTAGGGGGAAAGGGAAGGCCACATTTCAAAGATGGTATTATTCCTTTGGGTAAAATCTTGGAATACCTGCAGAGGATACCCATGTCAGAGCTGTCCTTTTGGAACTTGGCCAGRGTCCTGGGGACCAGAGACCTTGAATGTTGACCATCCAGTCTGGTACGCAGTAGCCCTGGACTCCCTAGTCTGAGAAATGAGAAAGGGCTAGAATCCATTTAGGAGCCATGGAGGCAAGTGGCTCAGTGGCCTGTAATCAGGAAGATGTCCTCAGAGTGGGTGTGGACATGAAAGGGATGTCTGTAGGTGGGTGGTGCCTGTCCTGGTAGCCCATGGATCCTGAGCGCTTATCAAGACTTGTTCTGCAGGGTCTCCCTTTGCTCGTGCCAGCCTCAAGAGTGGGAAGACAGAGAGCTCATCCTACTTCCGGAGGAAGGAGAAGATGTTCCGGTTCTTTATCCGGCGTATGGTGAAAGCACAGAGCTTCTACTGGGTGGTACTGTGCGTGGTGGCCCTGAACACGTTGTGTGTGGCCATGGTGCACTATAATCAACCTCAGCGGCTCACCACTGCACTGTGTACGTACTCTAGTCCCTTCCCTCAGGGCTCGCCTAATCAATCACTCTACTCTGTAGCCTGGAAATCCTGGTTCTGGATGCTCTGGATGCTATCCCATCTACCGCATAGTCACTGGCCTGGCCTGTGTCTGGGGCCTGAAGATCCCCTGATCCTTATTTGATTCTGATTTTATCTTGATATGAAATGAGGGCTTCTTATGGGAGTAGATCATGGTGCACTCAGTGGCAAGCCAGTGGCAGACTCAGTCATCAGTGACTTAATTTCTTGCCTTTTTGCCCTGAAGCTGGTATTGCCACCCTGGATGCCTGTAGAGGCAAATTGTGCTTCTGCATTCTCCCAGGGATCTCTTGACCTCCCTGTCTTTTTTATCATGGGCTGAGTTGGGGAGTTTCCATGTCTCCCACTGGAGCCAGCCAGCTTGTTCTCTCATGTCCATGAGCCTCTCAGCAGTCCCTGGGATCTGAGTTATGTTCAGCTGGTCCCAGTTACAGTTCAGAGAAGCAGAGAGGAAGACCTGGAGGCTTCCCCRGCTTGTCTAACATCAAAACTGGTCCTCAGAGGAGGACCCTCCGTATCACATGGGGTGCTGTGTCACTCAGGTGTTGAGGAGAGCGGCTGCTCTGCACTCAACATGCTGCTTTCCACGCGGAAGCAGGGTTGGCTGCACTCACCCTTCATGTCTGCAGTGGGTTTGGAGACTGGGACGTGTTTTCATGTTCACTTTCTCCAGAGGGGCTCTCTGAGCCAAAAGTTTTCTAAGTCATTCAGAAGARCCCTTTTTGACCAAGCAAGACTCCATTTAGGCCTCTCCTGGCTCAGGGTTATCCCCTGACAGCTGCTCTTACGTCTCCACAGGTCTTATTCTGTGGATCAATGAGGCTGCCCACCCCCTGAAGGGCTCCCATCAGGGAGAGGCACTGGCAGCCCCACAGCAGCTAGGACATGCACCTATGAACATATTATTTTGGAGTAGGATTCTAGGCTGTAGCTTCCTAAAGTTCTGTGTTGAAATTGATTATTTGCCTCATAGGAAAAGGTGTAGAGGCAGCAGGGGCTAAAGGAATAGGGGCGTCACCAGCCGCCAGCCTGAAGGTCAGGGAGAGTGCGCATCCTGTAGCATCAGGCCCTGGCTCTAGGCCACCTGTTCAAGGGGTAGTTTGTTATGTCAGGACTTTTCTTGGGGCTGAGTTTAGTGTTTCTGTTGGTTCTCCAGGCTCACATCCCATGTGTCCATCCTCCATTGGGGTTGGGTGGGAACCAGAGATCTGATTCCTTCCTCAATTGTTCAGGCTTGTACTTTTCTCATGGGAGCCAGTGGTATCTCCAGAGTCTTTAACCACAGAGTGTTTGCTGTCTGAGTAGGCTATATCTATATGTTGTGGGGTATTGTCTGTTTGCATGTCTGAYGTGTGTGGGCATAAGGCTAGAAGTGCCCCAATGTTGGGTTAGGTCCCAGATAGACCTGCCAGGAGATGTGCCCCTTGGTACTTTTTCTTCTCAGAGGTTTTCTGTAATTCCTGTCTCTCTTGGCCTCACTGAGGGAAAATGGATGAAGGAAGGTGATCTATCTGAACGTTTCTCCTTAGTGTTGAGGCTTTGTCTTTGGTGGCTAGCCTGACCCAGAAGGGCCTGCTGTACCTGGAGCAGACCAGCTGGAGCTCTGCCACACCACAGATGGGCTCTGTGCATCTGGCTACCCATCCTCGGTCCCAAAGCACTGCCAGGACCTCTGAAGTCAGCGGATGAAGAGGGAGCTGCTGATGCTTGTCATCCCATGAGTCTGGCGACGTCTAATGATCGACAGCATTGACTGTTGCCATGGCGGCTGGCCTCTTACTAGAAACAACAACAACAAAAACAAAACATGTCTTTTGTAGGGAGTTAATTTTCTCCTTTTACAATATGGGTCCTGGGACCAAGTCCAGATTGTTAGGCTTGATGACGAGAGCCTTTGCCACTGAGCCATCTCACTGACTGGAGACATTTAATCACCTCTCTCTGCTGCCCTTTAGCTTGTACGTCCCAGGGAAAGCCATTGCTTTCCGTTGTCGCCCAGACCAGTTCCCAGCAGCTCTGAYGGCTGCCAGTTGAATGAATAATGCAGGAATTAAGGAAGGAACCCTTTCCTGCCTCAGAGGGAGGTTGTGGCCATCTTGACAGAATATAAGGACATTTCCGACCTCTTTCTTTGAAAGAAAGTTTAGCCCCTGACAGTTCTTGTCAAACCCTCTTTATTTTTCTGAAAARCAAGACTGGTCTGTGAATAGCCTCACTTTGGTGTTTAGGTGGCAGATGCCCCATTTCTATGGGGAGCCCAGTGGCACAGGAGCTGCTCTTGTGGGTATGCGGGTAGTCTGGGCTTCAGATAGGAATGTTGGCTTCTTCTGTTCTGCTGTGTGTCTCTTTTGTCTGCTGAGCTGTTTCAGGCTGGTATGTATAGCTATAGCTTTCCCCCTATATTTCATACCTGCTGACTAGCAACATTTTGGCCTCACGCTGGTCACTTGGGCAGTGTTAAGCCTGATATAGCTGGGTCGTGTCTCTGCCCTCGGACTACTTATTAACACCGCATATTAGATACAAGTGTCTGACAATTTTCACAGAAGCTCCAGAGGGTGTGCTTACTCAATTAAGTTGTTCTTGAGTTATAAAATGGATTTCCCTCTCTGTTTGTGTGGTGCTACAGAGTGAACATTTCAACTGCTGCAAAATTGACTAAGCATCTGGAGAGTGGTGGGTGCMSGTGAAGCTCAGGGCGCAYTGGCATGGAGGAGTAGGCGCTTCCATTATCTGTTTCATTAGGAGGCCCCTTGTCCTTGACAAAGGCCCTGTGATAGTTCGCTAGTGGCTTTCTGGTGACAGGGATCTTGGAAAGTTGTCTTTCAATTTTTTGTCA
Organism: Apodemus speciosus; assembly: GCA_002335545.1. Classification (NCBI taxonomy): domain Eukaryota; kingdom Metazoa; phylum Chordata; class Mammalia; order Rodentia; family Muridae; genus Apodemus; species Apodemus speciosus. The sequence goes on along the minus strand of BDUI01014002.1, from coordinate 9,916 downwards.
TGACTTCATGGTTTCTGTTGCTCTGCTGTGGTCTCTGCCCTGATCAGAGGTCACAACAACTGTTGGAGCCTTTGATAGCTCATGCTAGATGGTTGGTGGAGAGGTTTCCAGTTTAGAAGAGGCAGACGCATAAGTAAAGTTCAAATCAAACATGATTCTCTTGGGGTCCTTAAGAGAGGCTGTTAGGAAGTTTTTTATGGGAGCCTCTTATGAGGAGGCCGAGATCCCTAATGGAGTTAGGGATCTGGAGCATGGAGCTGGAGGTAGAAGGGCCACTGGGCTGTGCCCAGCCTTATTGTGCCAGGCTCCTCTGAAGTATCTGGAGGCAGCTCGCTTAACCCTTGAACATTTGTTACCATACAGACTGGACCTGGATGCCTCGTGATTGTTTAGTTCTTTATTTTCCTCCTGAGCTGTGGCCAGGGCAGGGGGCACAGAGCAAGGCTCGGGGGTTGGGGTGGGCAGAGGTGTGGAGCTGCCAGGCTTGGTCAGAGGCCAGGTGAGTGTTCTGAGTTAACCCCTCTCTTCTCTGACTTCTTCTAGACTTTGCAGAGTTTGTTTTTCTGGGTCTCTTCCTCACAGAGATGTCCCTGAAGATGTACGGCCTCGGGCCCAGAAGTTACTTCAGGTCTTCCTTCAACTGCTTTGACTTTGGGGTGAGTAAGATGCCTCGCCAAGGGCCTTCTGTCAGGTGAGTCTGAGCTGTGCACAGACCCCTCCCCTATGCACTTTCAGTGGGCTGAACTCCGATCCCAGGCCAGCCAAGAGG
>BDUI01013998.1:10739-27761 GCA_002335545.1 Apodemus speciosus | reverse complement strand
TAAATATAAACTAAATTTTGAATGAAGTTTTTTTATTCATAGTAAAAATCCCTGAATGTACATTGGGATATAATTATTACTTGAAATGTCTAGTTATCTGTTTTGATAAGGTATCGATTTTACAAGTTGTATTTTTGTTTGTTTGTTTGTTTATTATATAGTTACCAAAGATATGATAGTGAAGTTGGCTACATTTTCAGTAATTCAGTGTGTCCATCAGGGGCCTCTAAACCAGTTCATGTGTAGCCTTAATTAGCAGGTGCTTTTACAGGTCTTCATAAAATTAATCCAGTAAACCAAGTATGCATTGTTAACTTTACATACTTAGAATTTATTCTCCAGTCAAGAGTAATCACCTAGGTATATCATTTTGAGTTTCATGTCATTCAGAYGTTAACTACCGTTTCTTAGTATGCAGTTTTTTTTTTTTTGCAATCAGTGATGTACCATTCCCCAAATCCCATGTTTTCTTTGTACATTAATCAGAATTGAGTTGTAATATTGTTATGTGCCTTCATCCAAGCAAAATTTTACAAAAGCTTTTACAGTAGGGGAAAGAAAAAAATATGTTTTCCTGGATTATTGTACCTTTGCTTATACCAGACGGTATTCATTGTGGAAGCAGATGTGAGTAAGGGGTTGGGGGTGGGCTTAAATACATACTCAAGTGCAAACCTATTTGCAAATTTTATTATTATAAGGTCTGTTGACCTCTTTAGAAGTTTTAAAATATGAGTCCTTTTGAACTTCCTTGTAAATTTTAAATGAAATAAATGGAATAAGAAGTATTTCACCAATAAAGTAAATGTCAGTCTCTGTATAAGTCAACACTGTAATACGCTGTCATGTGGTGACGGTGGTGAGACAGGTTTGGGAAGCGCGATGCTGACAGCTGCTAATGTCTGTCCCATCCTAAGTTTTTTTGTGTTTAAACTGTTGAGTAATGTTAATTGCATTCTCATTTGAAAAATGTATTATTTTTCTAAAAGTTTTCCATATCTGAGTTCAAATAGATAATAATACTTCAATGAGAAAAATAACAGCTTTGTAAATTTCAGTGTATAAATGCATTGTGCTTCATATTCTGTAATTTTCCCTCTATTCTCAGACCACTCTGAGCAAAATCAAAGCTGTAAGGTTTGTTGTTCTCACAGGAATGATGTTACTGTCCAGGTGCAGCCGCCCTCCTTTCCTTGTTTTGCTGCTCTGACTTGTTTAGAGTGGCTCTACTCAGCAGTGTATGTTAACCGAGTTCTCTGTCCTGGGGGAAAAAAAGGAAGCAAATTCTTTCTCTAGATGCTTTTTATTGAGGCATTTCTTCCTAATTTATGAGATTCTTATGTTCTCAAATGATTACTCTTCCCCCCCTAAGTACTGTGTTTGGAATCTGGGTTATATAACTGTTAAGCGTATGGCTGTGTGATTACTTCTGGCATAAATGTCATGAACTTGGATTTAATTACTGCACAGGATTTATACTGCTTTGTGTTTTTTATCCAGATTATTATAGCTTGTGTTAATTTGGGGGAAAGCCCAAAGGAACTAATTTCTTTTATATTAAGATGTTCCATCTTGTTAGGAGTGTTACGTTGAGGTTTTTGTAAAAATTAATTCTTTTTCATTACCTGATGAATGATAACTGAGTGTTACCGAGATTTCAGAATTACTTCTCCAAGTCTTAGACGACATGCTGTTACCTGCCTAGTATTCCCAGTGTTATTTGCTTGTGTTTTTTCCATATATCTCAACTGCTCCACTTCATCTTGCTGTGCTGGCTCTCATTTCTTTTCTGATTTCTCATATTTTTAGTACGTGTAAAATTTGACTATCTACTGTTTTACTTGAAGTGACAAGAGAGGGTAGAGAGTGGCCCCTTGGATGGATGTATAGTGTGTTTTGCTCACCGTGGTTTAAGAATATAGTTTTGTTTATAAATAATTGATGTTCTCTGTCTTAAAGAAAAGTTCAGTGCCAATGTGAGTCACCTGATCCCTCACCTTCATCTCAGTGTGATATTTTTGCCATTGTTTAGTTTGTATTTTGGATTGTTTTGAATACATAATGTTTTAAATGAATTCAGTTAGCATTGTTTAAAGGAAACCTACTAACCAGAAAGAGAAGAGTGACATTCATGTTCTGTAAATTTATACTTTTGCATTCTGTAGTTAGCAAGTTCTAACTCTTAAGAGTGGGTAAATTTTAAATAACAACCAGCTTATTTTGAAATGTCCATATTTTTTGAGTTTACTTTCTTTGGCACAAAGCTTTTTTCTTTCATTTTCTTTTTTGTAATGCAGTTTACTTCTGTGTAGTCAATTGCATAGATCACTTCATTGTGTATTTTGTACAGTTACAAAATGATTTAGTTGAAATGGGGTAAGTATGATGTTCAGAGAAAAAATGCAGAATWTAAACTCAGTAGCTATGAGCTTTTTATGAACATCAGTAATAAGTGGAATTGTTTTTATGTACTGTGTTCTAGTCAATAGAAGGGACTCAGCAAGAGTTAGTATGTTCAGATGCCTCATCTGCCTCATTCCCATTCCCCATTAAGGAGAAATTTTCAGATATAGAAGGGCAGATTTTATTAACTTAAAAACATTGCATTTCTAAAATTATGCAAGTGTCCTTTTTAATTCAACACATTAATATGAAAACCTGTAAGAGCTGGGCGTGATAGTGTACACCTGTGACCTTAACACCTAAAGAGACTGATGGCAAGAGGATGCTTGTGAGCTCCAGGCCAGTCTGGTTTACATGTGGAGTTTCATGTTAGCCTGGATTCTACACTAAAATCATGCATGTTTCAGAAGTAAGAACAAACACTCAACATAAAAACCTATGAAAATTCTTATCAAATAAGTATTCAAATGTTTTACTTAAAACGCTAGTTTACCATGAGTTTTAAAATACGAACAATACCAAGATTGCATATATAATTAAACACTCAATTCATAACTGTTGGGTAGTATATTATCTCAAAATGTAGGCATTTCAATCTATTGAAATTTTACTGCTTGCTTTAGCTTGCAGATTTTCAGGCTAGTTTCATTGTATTAGTTCATTACAGCTGTTTACATAAGTTCCTTTTCATAGCTGACAGGTAAAGCAAGTAACTSTGACATTATACAGATTTGATCAAATGCGATTTTGAACATAAGGGCATCGAATGTACTTGTTACTTTTAAGCCTTTTGGAATCTTTGTTTATGTGGATGTCTACTTAGACATTTGAGTCTATAATATGGAATTGGATTATTGGAAATGGGTTGTATTGCCTTCAAATTTTGCTTCCGTTTGAGATTGTAAAATTTGTGTTTATGTAAAGTGTTTAGAACTAGAAATAAAAGTTTCTAAACTATTCCCTAAATTTTATGTCTGTATGGTAAAATTTGAAGATTTATCAATTAGTGAATACCTATCTATAATATAATGAAGCAAAAAATGAGTGCATTGGTTCTGCGTAAATGTGTGCTTTATGACCTCACAAACAGGATTTCCTGTATACTAGTAGTAACTTTCCATTGGGGTCATGGTAATATACACCCTGTGGCTTTTTGAAAGATTGATTTTTTTTTTTTTAAATTTTTCCGTACTGTGACTTTAAGTAATTTTTCTCTCAGTAACTTGTTCTTCATTTTTTTACAACACAGTAGGGGAGATAGCATTTCTTTTCTAGTAGGATTTATGAATTTTCCACATTTTTTTTTTTTTTTTGTAGATTAAAACACCTGCCTTATCTTTCTCTAATGGTTTACTGTTATTAAATTTTGCTAGTGCTGGAAGTGTTAGTGTAGGTCATGGGCTTTGTATGTCRTGGAGTACTGCATTCAGTCTTCAGCATCAATCCCAGAACACAAGATATCTACCAGAATTGTAACCTGTAAAACTAAAACATTTGAAAACTAACATTGTAGTTTTTTTCTGTTAAATAATTCCTCTGTATAAGCCTATTAACATAACATGAAAATGAAGGTACAAAAGGTGATTACTATAAATAGTTTAAATGACTCGTTAAAGAATGCAGTTGAGAAAGATTTTTCCTTTTGTACTTTTAAGACTTAAAGTTTTATTAGGGAAGATGAATATGTATATACATACTGATATTTTTAAGATTCTCCCCATAGAGAAATGGACACAAAATTCATAGTTGTTACAAAAATTTCTCCTAATTATAAAGCAAAATACCCTTTAAAATTATTTTTATGACTGAATGCCACTAAATATTATGTGCTTTTGAAAAATATTAAAATACCCTTTAGTATTTCTTTGGTATAATAATGACCAGTTTTTAAATTAATGTTTCTTTTTTGAACATTCACTTGAAATTTACATAAATATGTATTCCTGAACCTATAGTATCAATTTATTGTTGGCTTCCCCTCTCCCCCTTTATGTAAGTTTTCAATGAAATTTATTGTAGATTCTCATTAGTTTGTGTTTGGTTAGTGGATATAGGTGAAATAGAATGAAAGTAATGTCTCAAATTTGTATTGTGTCTAACGATTTGTATGTGGATGTCATTTAATGACCATACCAAGGTATTTATTTATAAATTTTGTAACATGGAACTTCATTGGTCTATAACAAATTGGCAGAAGTTCGTGTATGCTGTCAAATACAGTTAATTTGTAAATTTCATTGCATTTTATATTCAGTTCAGCGTTTGTTAAATATATTGATATGTGGATGAATGAAAAATATCTACATTCAAATCCAAGCATTTTCCCATTTATTTTGTAGTGTACATATTTTAGACAATGACTTATAGTTCTCATCATCAAAGAAACGGTAGCTGCTGTATTTTCATTTGTTACTGTAATTTTATTTTTTTCAAAATTACCATATTTTGCACAAAACAGTGGTCTTCATATGAGAATCACTGAATTTCAAAGGAAGTAATACATAAAAAGTGAAATATGAGAATTTNTGACATTATACAGATTTGATCAAATGCGATTTTGAACATAAGGGCATCGAATGTACTTGTTACTTTTAAGCCTTTTGGAATCTTTGTTTATGTGGATGTCTACTTAGACATTTGAGTCTATAATATGGAATTGGATTATTGGAAATGGGTTGTATTGCCTTCAAATTTTGCTTCCGTTTGAGATTGTAAAATTTGTGTTTATGTAAAGTGTTTAGAACTAGAAATAAAAGTTTCTAAACTATTCCCTAAATTTTATGTCTGTATGGTAAAATTTGAAGATTTATCAATTAGTGAATACCTATCTATAATATAATGAAGCAAAAAATGAGTGCATTGGTTCTGCGTAAATGTGTGCTTTATGACCTCACAAACAGGATTTCCTGTATACTAGTAGTAACTTTCCATTGGGGTCATGGTAATATACACCCTGTGGCTTTTTGAAAGATTGATTTTTTTTTTTTTAAATTTTTCCGTACTGTGACTTTAAGTAATTTTTCTCTCAGTAACTTGTTCTTCATTTTTTTACAACACAGTAGGGGAGATAGCATTTCTTTTCTAGTAGGATTTATGAATTTTCCACATTTTTTTTTTTTTTTTGTAGATTAAAACACCTGCCTTATCTTTCTCTAATGGTTTACTGTTATTAAATTTTGCTAGTGCTGGAAGTGTTAGTGTAGGTCATGGGCTTTGTATGTCRTGGAGTACTGCATTCAGTCTTCAGCATCAATCCCAGAACACAAGATATCTACCAGAATTGTAACCTGTAAAACTAAAACATTTGAAAACTAACATTGTAGTTTTTTTCTGTTAAATAATTCCTCTGTATAAGCCTATTAACATAACATGAAAATGAAGGTACAAAAGGTGATTACTATAAATAGTTTAAATGACTCGTTAAAGAATGCAGTTGAGAAAGATTTTTCCTTTTGTACTTTTAAGACTTAAAGTTTTATTAGGGAAGATGAATATGTATATACATACTGATATTTTTAAGATTCTCCCCATAGAGAAATGGACACAAAATTCATAGTTGTTACAAAAATTTCTCCTAATTATAAAGCAAAATACCCTTTAAAATTATTTTTATGACTGAATGCCACTAAATATTATGTGCTTTTGAAAAATATTAAAATACCCTTTAGTATTTCTTTGGTATAATAATGACCAGTTTTTAAATTAATGTTTCTTTTTTGAACATTCACTTGAAATTTACATAAATATGTATTCCTGAACCTATAGTATCAATTTATTGTTGGCTTCCCCTCTCCCCCTTTATGTAAGTTTTCAATGAAATTTATTGTAGATTCTCATTAGTTTGTGTTTGGTTAGTGGATATAGGTGAAATAGAATGAAAGTAATGTCTCAAATTTGTATTGTGTCTAACGATTTGTATGTGGATGTCATTTAATGACCATACCAAGGTATTTATTTATAAATTTTGTAACATGGAACTTCATTGGTCTATAACAAATTGGCAGAAGTTCGTGTATGCTGTCAAATACAGTTAATTTGTAAATTTCATTGCATTTTATATTCAGTTCAGCGTTTGTTAAATATATTGATATGTGGATGAATGAAAAATATCTACATTCAAATCCAAGCATTTTCCCATTTATTTTGTAGTGTACATATTTTAGACAATGACTTATAGTTCTCATCATCAAAGAAACGGTAGCTGCTGTATTTTCATTTGTTACTGTAATTTTATTTTTTTCAAAATTACCATATTTTGCACAAAACAGTGGTCTTCATATGAGAATCACTGAATTTCAAAGGAAGTAATACATAAAAAGTGAAATATGAGAATTTYTTACTTTGAATTTGTAAACTCAATTTGTAAACATAGGAGCATTTCTCCACCATGTAAGCAGCTAYTGTTTGAGTTACTTTTTATTTTGTGTTAGAATCCCTAACAGTGAATAGTTGCACGACTTGTGTATGTATAGCTAAGCCAACATTTTTTTGTGTATTCTGGGGAATAGCAAAATCTACATCACAAATTTTGACACATTACAGCTGAAGGAAGAGGAACACCTTCCAAGACAAAACAGTCTTCACGGGGGAAAAGTGACGCTTGTCCAGCAGTTTGCTTCTTGTGATTGAACTGAACCTGTAAGGATTCATGGATAAACTGAACAGGAATAGATCTGAATAAAGCAAATCTGCATAAATGGTAACCAGTAGCTCTACTTTTATTTTTTTATGTTGCTTAACTGTTTTATTTGAAGGAAACCTGTGTGATTTAAAAAGTTAATAGCTTTTGCAACTTTATTACTGGTTATATATATTTGGCCATTATAATGTGCAAGCAATTGGAAGAAAGTCAAGTAAATGCTTGTTTTTATAGTAGTTTGTTCTTGTTAAAATGTTCATATGATAATGTCTGTAAACAGCACCAATTTGATTACAATAGATGTAGTGTTGTAATAAACTGTTTAATGGGGCTGATGTGTAAAGCTGTTCAAGTTATTTGATGTTTACACCTCAGGGAAAGTCTTGTGTTCAGCAATATCTAAAGATAATGTTACTATGACAACATTTTTACTGTCCTTTGAAAAGCATTGCAGTAGCGTGTTTGGATATGCATCGATCTAATCTTGCGTTCAGTGAATTAAACATGACTAATTAAGTGTCTATTGCCCTTGATTTTGATATTAGAATAGGTGATTACATGGGTATTCAATATTTCTATATTCTGCTTTTCTAGCTGTTTTTATCTAGTTAGCTTGTGATTTTGCTGAATGGTATGTAAACGTGTAAAAACTGAAATTTGACAGAACAATCCAGTCAATGTGTTAGGGGTCAAAAATTTAAGGTTGTAACATTTTTGGTAAAAACTCATGTATTTGCTAAAGTAGTGCAGCTTAATTACAACCCAGATATAYTGAAACAATAAATTGTGAACTGCTAGCATTTAAGATAGATTTTGATAATTCTGATTTCATGCAGTAATTTCCTGTTTCATGCTGATGGTGCCATAGGCAGTGTAATGATGGCTATACAGCAAGATACATAAAGAAAACCTAGTATTGTACTTGATACAGATTCTGAAGGGTGTGATGTTTTTTACATTGGGTTGTATTCTTCAGTGTGAATAATGAGAAATTATAGTTACACTGTCTTCATGGCGCAAGGAATTCTGTGTATATTCCTGTGACCTTGTTGATTTGTGCTTGAGTAGAGTTAATCAGTTTATTTTTTATTTTTTTTATTTTTATTTTTTTTAAGATCTAGCCTTAATAAAAGGTTGTATTAAAAGCATCTGGCTAGCATGTATTCTGCAAAATTAGCAGAGCAGACTGTCAATTTGATTGCCTATTTTTTTATAGGAAGATTAAAATCTGAATTACTAAAGAAATTTTAGATAAAGCCCTTAAGCTAATTTGTGTTAAATGTTTTAAAGATCTTATTACTTATCTTTGGATAGTATGCATTGGCCTTTAAAGTTTACCTAAATTTAAGAGCAATGCTTAAGGTATGTATCATAGGTCGAGATAATGTTCAGCTTGAGAGATTTGTACTTTTCTTCAGTTTTATCCTTTCTGCTTTTAAAATACTCAAAAATACCCATACCACTGCCAGTTCATTTTAAAACATTTTGTGAGCAAAGGATTTTTTTGGAAGGGATCATTGTTGTTTACCAGAACTGTTGTTAGCTCTCAGAAATGATTTTTCTTAAGTGTTTAATCTTGTTGAAATGCAATTACCTTTAATTTGGGAGTTGTATCAAAATCTAATTTTTGTTTTGTATATAGGTATTGTAAGTTTTGTCATTTCTTAGCTTTTTTTAATAGTTCAATTACAATACCCTAATGTGAAGCCGTTTGGACATACATGTGTTTACAAGGGAGATTAGTTAATAATGAGATTAAAAGGTAAGTACAATGTCCATAGATAGAATTTCTCTGAACATTTTAAAAATGGAATCAAAAAATACATATACTTGAAATGAAACTGGAGATTTTGTACTAATTTTAATCCTTTATTACCTTTTATTCTTTTTTTAAAATGAGTTGGAACCTTTTCATTGCTCTCTTATGTCACCCTCTTGCTTGGCTTARTTCATTAATAAGTGACTTTGGATGCAGATAGTGTCAGTGTACTAGTGTTGTTTGCTGCTGCTAGTCCATTATTTTAAGTGTTGTCAGGAAGAAATAAAATAACTTTGGTTTTTCTAATTTTGCAGTGTCTCCTACCTGATAAACACATGAATGTATAGCAGTAAAAGTAAAAATTACAAACCTTGTTTTATTTGTCAAAGCCCTTCTGTTTGTTAGGAGCCAGTTTCATTTGAAAACTGGTTTCTAATGTATAAAAACAATCCAAAGAGATAAAATTTCACAAAGACACCAAAAAAAAAAAAAAAAAGAGAGAGAGAGAGACAGACAGACAGACAGACAGACAGATAGAAAAGAAGTCAGAGAGAAGAAAAAAGGAGCTACAGAGAGTTTTTAAAAATTGTAGTTCATATATGTAGTGATGATGAGACCAAGCTTGGGTTTCTCTAGTCCTAGCATTGCCTAGTGCTGTGCAGTCACATTCCTGGCAGCTAGTGGCGAAACTGCACATGGGGTCTCTCCTGGAGCAGCGCTTTGAACTCAGTATACTGCTCTGAGGAAAAGGAAATACATTTGTAGAGAGGATTCTTCTTTCTGTGTAAATTTACATGTGTTTATGGTTTGTCAGTTTTCATCAGCAAGATGAGCAAGATTCTGAGTGACTTGCCATAGCTATTGATCATGTTAGGCCATTTCCTGTCTCCTTAACCTACAATCTTAAGCAGTTAACTACAGTTAGGAATTTACAAATAGCATGTAGCTTAAGCTATTATTTTAATTTGATTCTCCTATGGAGACTGTTGCTTTAGTTTTTACTAGTTTAAAGTCAGTTCTAAAAATAAACATGGAGGTTTTCATGAACGCTGTATAATATTTTATAGTAAAGGGGGGAAATTGTTTAAAGGGTAAGACTTTCTCTTTCCCTGTATTGAAATGTGCCAATAGCCTGAGTCCATTCTGATCCATACAACGAGATGCCACTGCGAGRCTCGGACTGGAGTGCTCCTCACACYGCAGCCTTGCTGCCCGAGTGCTCATCGCATTGTCTGTATCTTGCAAGCTGGCCCCAATATTGTGTTTTAAGCTTCAGCTTAAGTTATTTTTAAGAGGAAGTTTATGTTCGGTTTCTTTACTGAAAATACAGTATTGAGATTCTTGCTATTGCACAGATAAGCTGATTTTTAAATTTTATTCATGAACGTCATTTGCATCCCATAGTCCTGTAAATGCTTTTCCCACCCCCCCATTGTATGTACTTACTAAATGCACGCTTCTTCATTGTACATACTAGACATTTTTTGTGCTAAAATATATTAAGTAGGATTTTTGTAGCAAAGCATTCTATTTTTATGTTCYTATAGTGTATGTGTTAACATTAATATTAAGTTTAAACACTGGTGTATTTATTTTTAGCAACTTGACTCCTAGAAGCCTTAGATTAATTTTTAAATAAACATTCAACCAAAAATTACAAATTTCTTGAGATGTGGCCTTATATGTGGTGTTTTCTGTGTYTATAATGTGAGATTTTTTTAAATTTAGATTTTATTTGAATCAAGATTTAGAATTAGTCTCATTTTAAGTCAAAATAGAAAATGTATTAAGCGTCTAGGCTTCTGGGAGGAAGTTCTTAAACTCTTCTTTCTTGGCATTAGAAAGAAGCAAATGAATATGAATATTCTGAATATTCAGGCCATTGTATTATGTTCAGATTGCTTTAGGTTTGTTTTAGCCCAGTGTTTCTTTAAAGTTCCAGGTGGTTGGTATACAGCTACTATGGTTTTTATATGGGGTGTATGAACTCTTGGTTACATATAGGCAGATTTCCATGTTTTTAAAGACTTCCTGCTACATTTTGCTGTAATGGGAGGCATTTAAAATATTATTAGGTAGCATTTAATTGAAGTCACACAGGTCTTGAATGGTATTCCTGGATCGTAAATACTACGAGCAGTTTTTCATATCAGAGATTACCCTGAAACTCCACCATGGGAGTAAATTACATTCATTTCATAATTGATATACCCTTCATTTTAGTAAAAATATTTCATTTTGAAAGTTATTTTTTTGGCACACTGTTACTGCGTAACACTTGTCAGCATTTCTGTATGCAAATTATTTTAAAATACAGTGATAAATTCATGTTTGTTTATTTTTTACTTTGGAAATTGTAGTACTCAGGTGGTATTTAATGGGAAACGATTCTTTGATGTGAATCATAATGTATKTTGAGGACTGCAGCTATAACACTTATGACTTTAGCCTTAARACAAGGTCTATTCTTCCTTCCTTTGCATCCCATGGTATATTAGCAACGTAGTTTACAGCCCCGCACAGCCTTACAAAGTTGTTTTACAATTTTTTATGGAAAACCCTTAACAAGAAAAAAAATTGTATCATATAACAATACCGATGAGTTATTGAATAATCACCCTTTGTAAATAAGTTGTCTAATACCAGAAGGCCAAAGAAAGTCTTGAGATTTTAGCTATTGAATGTGGTGACTTCATAAGATTTCTGTGCAAAAGGTAAGGTGAGATTCCATTCAATAGGCATTCTTTTGATGTCCATGAAAACTAGACTTCCATATTAGCTTCCTTCAAAAGGCTCATTCCCATTTTATTAAAATGTTTGTACTTGCAATTTTGTGTTTAATGTTTACTTGTCTTTTCTTTCTTTAGCATTTAGGTGACTGTTCAGCAGTTTTCTATGGCCATTGTTGGCTTTAAACTGCGCTAGTAACAAGCATGGTATTTATCTTGTATTGAAAATAAAAACAAAGTTTTGGTAATACTTTGCAGTTTGTTCTTTTTGTTTGGCTTATAATTTTGTTAACTATTTCATTTAACTTTGAATAATATCTATGGGGAAATGCAATATTAACAGATTWGACTTTCATTTCTATTTTGTCTAAGTTAACATTTTTGAGAGTGGTTATTTTTTCATGGTATATTTTAAAAGTTTAAATCCATTTTGTGTGTATGTGTATGCGTGTGTGTGTGTGTGTGTGTGTGTGTGTGTGTGAGCCATGGCCCAAATGTGGAGGTGGGAGGACAGCTTGCAGGAGTTAGGAGGCATCGTCTTTACTTGCGGAGACACCTGGGTAGAATTATAATCATCTCATCTTGAGATTATGAACCTCACTAGTCCTTTAGAATTAAAAACACTTTTGGATCATAGCATTAGTTACCAGTTAACTTGGGAACATTATAGGACATACTTGTAGATAACAGATTCGTTCTTCACATATTTGATCCATTGGGGCTGGAGATATAACTCAGTTGATGTAGAGCACTTACATGCAGTGCTGGAAGTCTGGCTTTGATCTACAGCACCACGTAAGACTGCAGTGGGGCATGTCTGTCGTCCYCACACTTGGGATCAGAATTCACATTTATCCTCATCTGACGAGAGGTATATGAGAGTACACTTTGTAAAAAAGAAAGAAATATGTCATATATAATAATTGAAGTTCTGAACAAAAATTTTTCCCCCCTTGAGACAGGGTTTCTTTGTGTAGCCCTGGCTGTCCTGGAACTCTCTCTGTAGACCAGGCTGGCGTTGAACTCACAGAGATCCACCACCTGCCTTTGCYTCCCAAGTGCTGGGATTAAARGCATGTGCCACCACTGCCTGGCTCTGAACAAATTTTTACATGCAAATACTAATTTCTTCTCAGTAACAATACCTAGCAATTTAGTTTTCTCAGTAACAATGCCAAATAATTTAGATTGAAATAATCAGGTTACCATAAGTGCTTGTGTAGCATCATTAGGTTTCTTGTTACTGTTTATGCATTTTTTTAAAAAAAGAATTATGTATTTACTTTTGTATTATGAGTACACTGTAGCTGCTTTCAGACACCACAAGAGGGCATCGGCTCCCTTTACACTTAGTTGTGAGCCACCATGTGGTTGCTGGGAATAGATTGAACTCTGGACCCCTGGAAGAGAAGTCTTAACCGCTGAGCCATCTCTCCAGCCATCTTTATGCATTTTAAAGTTGCATTCATTGGAGTAATTTGAGGGTCTGTATCTATAGCCTTTATGTAACAGGAAAGAGCATGTAACTGCAAACCCTAGTTAGCGGGAATATCTTGAGTAAAGAACACATCGAACTAAAAAGGAGTCAGCCACAGCCTGCCTTGCCTCAGACTTAGGGTATAGCGGAGGATGAATTTGGGATCCTCCTGCTATGTTTAAGTGCTGTCATAACGGGCATGGTGCCCGTCCCCTTTTTTGCAGTGCTAGGGACTGAAACCCAAGGTCTCCTGCCTGATAGCCATGCACTCTGCCAAGTGAATTATAGCTCCAACCCAAGCTCCAACCCCATTTCTGCTAAACAAGGGATTTAAGATSATTTTCCTAGTCTTCCCATTTGGGTTTCCTAACCATGATCATGAAATAGCTACTTTGTGGGTCTTTTCAACTTTACCTTTCATTAGCAGTGCTTAGGAATTTGTGTATGCACATTGGTTCTGATCAGGTATGCAGGATGAAAGATACACAGTGTCAAAAGCCCATAGTCAGTGGGGTATGTCCCTGTGTGAATAATAACCAGCACATGGAAGTGGAAGGGGAGAATCCGGCTTGAGGCTTGCCTAAGTAAGTCACCAGGTAGCCCCGTTAGCCCTGTTTATGTGTCTGTGGTCATGCAGGCATTTGCCTGTCAGATCAGAGGACAACATAGAGGGTTAGCGCTTGCTTTTCACTTTTAGATCACATCCCCTTGTTTCTGCTGTAGTGGCACACTCCAGCCTCACAGGTTGGGATCAGATGGACGAGTCTGTCTGTACATCAGGTCTCAGTATGAAGACGTATACATTCTGTGCATGACTTGGGTTTTAGTAATCGCACCATCAGGCTTTTGTAGCTAGCGCATCCAGTCAGGGCCCTCCACTTAATGGGAGGAAAGTTCCCACTCAGTTTATAGAAAGCTTCTTTCCTTAACATCTATACTGAAACCCGAAGAGTAAGGCCTGGTAAAGAGGGAAGCACCTACTTTCTGGAGAGGAAAAAAGACCCGTTGGCAGGAGAATTAATTCATTGTGGCAGGTAGGAATGTAAAGAATGCTGGTTTGTCTGGAGCAGGTAGTGAGGAACTGAGAGTCAGGGCTTTGCAGTCTAAGGGGAGAACTGGCTCCGGTGGATCACCCTCTCTGTACATAAGCACAGTCGCCTGCACCTCCCAAACTCATGTAAGCCGAGCGAGTCCCTACGTATCCCAGGGACTGACTAGTGTGTATGAAGGGGCTCAACTCACTTAGCATTTCAAAGCATTTTTACAGATTCARTTGGGAAAGATGAGGTAGGTAGGACAATGAMGTTTACAGCTTAATCAGGAAATGGACTACGAGGGAGAATAAGTGAAGAGCGTAGCATACAGTGAAAGATGAATCGCTTGTGTAACACCGTGGCACTGCCTGCTGATGGAGCGCACTAGAACACACGGGGTGCATGTTTAGTATTTTTGCTGTGCATTTTGTAATCATGACTTTGAAGTTGAGAACTGCRATTAAGTAACCTTTAGATACAGTTAAAATGGAGATAAAACTGAATTTGGTAAAAGCTTGCACCAGTGGCGCAAGGTGTGTGAGGAGTCCAGGTGCTATAGTCATACTTTTGTTTGAGGAAGCAAACTGAAGCTCTCGAGATCAGCGGTATGAAGTACTACTTTCTTGGGCGCAAACAGAAGAATTCTTTTCAAAGCAGAATAAATACATAAAAACTTACAGGTTTGTACTTAGGTGGTAGGAAGTTTACGATATTCATATTGAATGATCCACCTACTTCGACGTAGAAACTGAGAATATTGTGTAGGTGTGGTTCATATTTAGGCGAAGTAATATACTTCGCTGTCTCNTAAGCTGTAATTAGGAATATTTATAAATGTTTACTTGCAAAAATCTTGAGTACCTATTCTTTATGTAGATCTGTGAGATGCTTTATATTAAAGGCATAGCAAGCAGCTCAAGTAATATTTCATTTTCTTAAACTGTCACATAAATATGCAGGGGCAGAAGAATTGGCTTACTGGCGAGGAGCGTGTACTTTTCTTGACAGGCATCCAAGATTGGTCCTCAGCATCCACATGTGTAGTATTTTAACCTTCATGGACACTTGGTCTTATGTGCACAGATGCTATGTTTGTGATTAACTGTCATACCAGGGAGAGAGATGGGTGTAAAACTTGGGGAAGGGACCAGAAAGGTGTCTTAGCAATTAGGAGCACCAGCTGTTATTCCAAAGGACTCAGGTTCAATTTCCAGCATTCAGTGGCAGCTCATAACTGCAATTCCACTTCTAGGGTATACGGTGCCCTCTTCTGGACTCTGAAGACAAGRCATGTTCATGATATAAAATATGCATGCAAGCAAACTCTTATAAATAATAAAATACAAATTAAAACTTCTACAGATTTAGAGGGTRGAAAATTGGGCTTGTGTTCCACTTTGAAGCATCTCACTCATCCTAGGAACACAGCTGATTTAGAAGATGTGTAAGTTATGCTCAGCTATTAGCTATGTGAACTTACTGGTGGGTGCCAGCAGTGGATCTCAGATTACCCTATGAATAAACAAGCTCTTTCAAGAATTCACATGCCTTAGAAATGTAGGGTATATTTGCACATAGAAACTACAGTTCATCACCCATTTTATTAAGCTGGTTTAGATGAATGATATGGGGAGTATACAATGATGTAGTTGCCTTCCAATTATTTCCCTTTCTCACATATATACTAAGTACAGATCATTGCATCCTTCATCAGGCCCAACCTGAACTGTCATGAGTGAAATGTAAAATTTACATTGTTTCTTAAGATCCTTAGAGTGTGTCTGTCTTTGTTTTTGAGTACTCCCAGAGAGTTTAGTCTCCCTACTTTGTCCTGGACCTAGTCCAGGCTGRTCTTGAACCCAGGGATCGGTCTCCCAAATGCTAGCATTWAAGGTGTGCATCCCCWCACCCTGCTTCTGTCAGTTTCTAATTCAATCCTCTCGAACTTTTTTGCTTAGTGGCAAATTCTTAACAATAGGAATCTTGAACTAAACATGTTGAGGCTGAACTCTCAAATCTCAGGCCTTCTTACATGTAAGGGAATTGAACCCAGGGCCCTGGACACGGTAGACAGGTGCTTCATTGATCAGCTTGGTCTACATTGATAGACCAAGGTCWATCTGAGCTCAAGGCCAGCAAGAGCCACATAGTGAGACCCTGTCTCAAAAAAAGTAAAAAGATTGAAGTTGGGCAGGGGTGGTGCCTGCTTTTAATCCCAGTATTGGGGAGGCAGAGACAAAGGGATCTATGAGTTTGAGGCTAGACTGATCWACATACAGAGCAAGTTCCAGGAAAGCCAAGTTGTTTGTATTCACATTCCATTGCTTTGCATAATGATGTGGAGAGCAAAGAAAAGTTTTCATGGCATGTTAAAGTAGAAACAAATAGTCTAAAACATAGTACTTGGGTCTTTATAACATTTTCTCATTAAAGGTCTAAAAACTCAGTGTAGAAAGTGGTCTGTAGCAACATTAACATCAGTGGGTCTGGAAAATGAGTTCTGCATTTGATTACAATTACAATACAACTGCACGTTTATAATTAGCCTTTTTTTCTATTTTTGTTTGGTTTTTTTGAAACAGGGTTTCTGTGTGTAACATCTTGGAGTTTGACTTGTGGACCAGGCTAGCCTCGAACTTACAAAGATCACCTCTCTCTACCTCCTGAGTGTTGGAGCTAAAGGGCTGTTTGGTTTTGTTGTCCTTAAGATAGGATCTCATTCAGGCTGCTGGGGAAGTCAGAGACATGCCTTCACCTCTAACTGCAAGAATTTACGACCCGAGCCACCCTGCCCAACCTATTTTTAGATTTCCCATAATGCCTGTGTGCTACTTAAATTTATATACCATAATTTAAACTAGTTCTTGTCATTGGCTATTTGTGTTGGCTCTCTTTTTGTTACTATCAGGCATCTCTGTGTTAAGTATCTTTTTATCTTAGTGCAGATCTCTTCTAAAAATCATTTCTTCAAATATTTGCTT
>BDUI01013996.1:14217-30362 GCA_002335545.1 Apodemus speciosus | reverse complement strand
ATAATGACAGTCTTATTCATATAAATTTATTAGCAGTACAGAATCTCATCTGAAACCACAGGTAGATCAGCTGATTTTATATTTTTACTTTTAATACTACTTAAAAGTTAGGTAGTAGGAGCCAAAGAGATGGTTCAATTGTTAAGGGCATTGGTTGTTGTTCCAGAGGGCACAGATTCAATTCCCACCATCCACCTGATTTCTTATAGCCCTCAGAGAGATTTGATACTCTCTTCTGTCCCTTGTGAGCAGCAGTCAGTCATATATCTTGAACACAAACATACTTATAGGCCAATGGCCATAAACATAAAATAAAATGAATTAAAAAAATTTTCAAATGTAGATAATATTTAAATCCAGAGAAACTGAGTTTCTTCAACACAAGTTATAATTTTTAAGAGGTGCCTCATGCTGTTCTCTATAATGACTTTACTGATTTGCATATTCTTCAGAAGTGTTCAAGCTTTCTCTTTCCTCTCCAGCCTTACCCACACCTGTCAACATTTGTCTTCTGATGTTAGTTACTCAAAAGAATGTGTCTTCTCGCTAGGGCTTTAATTTGTATTTCTGTGATGATTAATGACTTTAGATATGTTTGTACATACTGTTGCCATTTTATGCCTTTTTTGACTAATACATGTATTTTTTGTTTATTTATTAAATTAGATTGTTTTCTTGCTGATGAGTTATTTGACCTTGTATAATTCACTATTAACCCCTATCAAACGTGTAGTTTAAACACTCTCTGCCTTTAAGTAGGTTGTTTCTTCAATGTGAAAATTGGCTGGTTCTTTTATTATGCAAAATCTTTCAAGTTTGATATAATACAACCTGTCTCTTTTTCATTCTGATATCTTTATGCCTGGGGTAATATCTAAAACTTCATTGCACAGGCCAATATCAGAGAGAATTGCCAGTATTTTCTTGCAGTAGGTGCATAGTTTTGGTTCTTACTATCAAATAAATCTTCAATTTATTTTAGTCCATTTTGATATTTAATTTATTTGTTTAGGTGCCAAGTAGTATCATGCAGCCTTAGTTTTCAAGTTGGCATCACAAACTTCTTCATCAGCCCAAACTGCAATTAATCTAATATTGGCAAACTGGGGCTCAATTCTGCCCACAACAACAAACAGCTTTATCAACCAATGTTTCAGGCACACTAGAGTCCAAAAGTGACCACAGTGGCCTAAAATCATGAAGGTAGGAGCCAATATAGACCATCTATCCAGAATTACAAAACAAGATAGTATCAAAGAGCTTTCYGACACAAAGCCAAGTTGCTAAGACTTCTTTATATACACAGACAATACCACATGGCTTGTTAAGAATGAAGGACCACTAGGGAAACAGTCATCCAAACTGACAACAGAAAGCACCAATGACTGATTTTTAGGAAGTGAGAATACATAAAATACCTCACAAAGAAGTAAAAATAATGGTTTTTACAAAACCTCAGTGAACTTCAGAAGCAGAATCAGTTCAACAAGATGAAAAATGGTGCCAGAAAAATAAGAATGTCTATAGAGATTATAATAATAAAAGTGAAATAAAAATTTCAGAGGTGAAAATGCCATGACTAGAATGAAGAAGGCTCTGGAACGCATCAACAGCAAAATTGAGCAGGTAGGTTAATCAGTAAACCCAAGATTCACCCATTTAGAAGATAAAAACATGAAAAATAACTTAAAATAATAATAGCTTGTGTAATTTATGAAGAAACATCAAAGTAGCAAGTTTTCAAATAATAAGAGTCCAAATAGAACAAGAAAATAAGTTGTGTGTACCTTTTCTACACATACACTGGTAGAAAACATATCAACTGTGAGAAGAAGTATGTTAATATTTAGCTACAGAAAGGTTAAAGGTTTCCCAAAATACTCACTGAAACCGAGACTACTCTGTCACATATTTTAACCAAAACTTCTAAAAGTGAACAACAAAGAGAGAATCATGAAAATAGCAAGCAAACAAACAAAATACCTAATGGTTTAGTCCTATAGTGGCTAGCAAAGAACTTTCAGGCCACAGAATAGTATGGCCAAGTTCTTGAAAAACTCTCAACCAGAAAAAAAAATCTTCAGAGGTAGTATCCAAATATTTCTGAGGAGTAAAGTCATTGTTGGCTGAAAAACTCTACCATAGCCATTGGATGCAGCTCAGGACTCTGCCTCTGCTCTCTTGTCTCCATCATTTTGTGTTGAAGTTCAAGCTCAGAAATGTATATTCTTTGTCTGTCTCTGTCTCTGTCTCTGTCTCTGTCTCTGTCTCTCTCCCTCTCTCCCTCTCCCTCTCTCAATCTCTCTCTCTCTCTCTCTCTCTCTCTCTCTCTCTCTTTTCAATGACAAATTGACTTCTTTAAATTCATACATAGTAGAAATTGCAAAATAAAGACAAAAATAAGAGATTCCAGAGGAGCAACACACAGAAAATTCTATCTTTAATAGCAGATCCCTATAGGTATCTTAAAAGAATATTCTATATTCTAAGACAATTCATGAAACATTAAAATATTTCTGAAACATAAGTGTGACTGATTGAATAACTAAGACACTTAGTGTCTTAGAGTTTTATTGCTGGGAAGAGGCACCATGATCAAGACAACTCTTACAACGTAAAACATTTAAGTAGGACTAACTTACAGTGTCAGAGGTTTAGTTCATTACCATCATGTCAGGAAGCATGGCAGTGTATAGACAGACATGGTAATAGAGGAGCCAAGAGTTTATATCATGTTCTGCAAGCACCAAGTAAGAGACTGCAGTTTCATTCTGGTCAGGCCAATATGTTCATAGGAATGAGAATTTCTTTTCTTTTGGCAGAAAAGGATGGTACTTAACATACACAAACATATAACATAGCTGGAATGTAACATTTATTCAAGTAAATGTAAAATAAATGAACAAATGAATGGAATGAAGAGGCATGCACATACATACATTAAGTTAGTCATGGCATGGGCAGAGAGAGAGAAAGAACTTATAATGTAATTATATCATTTTTCTTTCCTTCAAAATTTTCCATGTAATGCCTCCACACACCTATTCTCTTTCCAATTTATRACCTCTTTTTCTTTTAGTTTTATATCTGCCCTTCTTTGTACTTTAAATGTGTACTTTGGTGAAAATCTTTTTACTAAACCTTGCGTTTAGACATGATTACTATTTTACCTCTGTAACCAAATATCTGGCAGAGAAAATGTAAGCAGGAAAGGTGTATTTAGAGGGCCCAGCCTATTTCTGTAGGACTGGCATCTTATAGTAGCTCTCTTGGAGTAAAAGAGTTCTGGGTGGTGGGAGCTATGCCCACTACGGAGGACTGGTAAATACTAAATGTTAGAAACCAAGGGCCAGGCCAAGCTTCAAAGGCCTGACTTAATGACCTACTCCTTCCAGTAAGGATCACCAACTCAAGTCTTCAGAGTGACTAAAGCATAGCCACAAGCTGKGGAACAAACATTCAATTCTCAGACCTGTGGAGGCCTAACTTAGGCAATAAAGGCCCATGCTGCCCAAGCCTGACAACCCACATAAAAGTGGAAGGGAGAGGCTGTGCTGGAACCTGACAACTGTAGAGGCAGATGCTCCCAGCCAACCATTGGACTGAGGACAGGATTCCCAATGGAGGAATTAGAGAAAGGATCAAAGATACTGAAGGGGTTTGCAACCCCATAGGAAGAACAATATCAACCAACCAGACCTGCCCCCCCCCCCGAGCTTCCAGGCACTAAGTCACCAAATAAGGAGTACACATGGAGGGATCTATGGCTCCAGGCTCATTTGTAGCAGAGGATGGCCTTGCCTGACATCAATGGGAAGAGGGGTCCTTGGTCCTGTGAAGGCTTGATGTCCCAGTGAAGGGGAATTCAAGGGTGGGAAAGCAGGACTGTTTGGGTGGATGGGTAAACACCCTCACAGAAGCAGGGGGAAGGAGGATGGGATAGGAGGTTTTGGGTGGAGCACCTGAAAATGGGATAACATTTGAAATGTAAATAAAGAAAATATCCAATTAAAAAATATAATAAAAATATTGAAGGAAAAAAACAACTCATGAAAGGTGTGTTGTAGTCCCTATACACACATGACAGCATGAAAGAGTTCCCTCATGAACATATGTCTGTCCTCTTATTAATTAAATAGGAGCTTTAAAATAATTTGAAAAACCATGGAGTTCTGTGGGACAGTTTAAAGTCAAAGAATAATTGCAGTAGCCCACTTGCCCATGGTGAGGGTGAAAATTGACAGAGGAAATGAGAAATAGAAACAGAGTAGGCTAGGGACATTCTCTGTTTTCTCCCCCTGAACAACTTCAGTTCATACAAATGTCTGAAATGTCCATTGTCTCAGAGTAGTGTTTTTCACTATTTTTTAAAATACTATAGCTAGTTCTTAAGTACAGCCGTAATCAGCAGGTACTAGGAAAAAATAAAATGTGGTTGAATTTTGCATATTCTTAAGATGTGTTCTTTATAAAATGCTAATTTACTATTTATTTCCTGTCTTTCTTGAAAATGATAATTCAGAAACTAGAGTTGCACTCTAATTGTGAATGCCAATTAAAGGATACCATGCTACGTGCAGTGAGCCAAAAAATATTTTCTCTTCTTTAGTATCTCCAGCAGAATCACAGACTGGAATCACTGGTGTCCTAAGGTTATGCATTTCCCAGTGATCACAATTTTATTTTGGAAAGGGGATATTTTTACCTCTGTTACAGAAATTAAAATGACTGTAACATTACGATAGAAGAATATACATTCAAAATGTAGTGTAGTTTTGTTATAGGAAAGGCATTCACCTGTCCCTTGTTACTTCAGGTAATTTTAAAGGTCATGTAAGGATCCTAGGGCTCCACTGAGCAGTTTTAATAACTGCTATGTTAGTCCAAGCTCCATATACTACATGAGTTGAAACTGAATGGGAGAAAGGCAGTGGCTCTCATTGTACTGTCAAGTTAATGTGCAGAAAATCCACCTCCCGAATGTTTAATCATGATGATGAGTGGATACTAAATGGCCTTATCCAGTTTGTGGATTCGTTTTGCCATCTGTTTCATCTATTGTTCTTTAAGGCTGCCTGCCCTCTGGCCATTTCACACTCATTAATAGCCCCATCAGATGTCTACTAAAGGGAGAAGAAGATGGAAAATTCAAATCCCTTATTAGATCTTATCTAGAGGAAGAAAGATTGAAACTAATGAATATGACAAGATTGGATATCAGCTCTGGCCGGGCTGGGAATGTGGTCAGCCTGTTCCTGTTTCAGTGCAGTGCTCAAGAGCCAAGTGTTCATTTATCCAGCTTTAAGCAGACTTGTGCTCTGACCAGATGTGAACCATCCCAAAACAAGACCGAATTCAATGTCAAACCTAGTCTCACTTAGATTGAAGCTTAGTAGTTGGCTCCAGAATCCACCTACTTTTGTCTCCTTAATTCAATGTCAGTTTTTCACTCAATCAAATTTATGTTTACATACTTTTGTATGAGTAAATGAGTGTATGCATATAATTAGATTATAAGGGTAGCCTGAGCTGCTCTAGGAGAAACCATTTCGGTGGTTTCAGAATCCCTCTTATGTAGAGCTATTTTTTTTTTTTTAAATTTTGATGCAAAGTGACTCTTTCCTTGAAGGCTACTCAGGAGAAGTTAGAAGTTTTGGGTTTGACCTGCATCTACCATCAGCTTTGAGATTCTGTTTGCTAAGGTTAAGTTGCCATTCTCTTAAAGGAATACCCATGTGTTTTTGCACCGTTGTCCCTAGTACATTACTACCCATTGCATGTCCTATGAGGCTGATGAGGAACTTTGTGGTATTGTTATTGATGTTGCTATGACCACATTAAAACTAATGTGCCTAACTTGCAAATTTGATCTAATAAATGAAGCAAGAAGTTCAACTCACTTAGTATCTATTTTGTGAGTTAACAATAACAAACACCAGTATATGTACATTCTATACTATGACAGCTTAATATTTATCAAGACAAAAATCAAGAAAGGGGGAGGCTTAATAATGTCGGGTATTGGCTGCACATAAAATATTCATATAGAAATGTTCACAAATACTTGCAATGTCAGTTTTTATCTCATTGAAATTTGGGTTTACACACATATGTATGACTAAATGTATATATTCACACAATCAGATTTATTGTATGTATGAGTTATCTGGGTATAATCTGAGCTGCTCTAGGGGGAACTATATTTCAGTGGTTTAAATAAGACAGAACTGTTCCTTTTCAAATACTGAATCTCAAATAATTTGATTGTCCTAGTCTGCTACATTATTAACTATGGCACATCTCCTTTCTTATATGTTACTGAGTGTATTGTTGTTTTACTGACAAATAATGATCTTCTCCCAAAGTGCTGCCATATATAAGGAATCRTTTAATAAGCCTTATCCCAAATAGCTCTGTCTCACTGAAGCATATCTAATGCATTTGTTCTTTTCCTTTGGTTGATTGTGTGCTCTTTGCAAATGGAAATTGTGTCTTCTATAATTTACCTTGAAAAGTCTTTGAATGTGTAGATGGTAGTTATTACTTTTTTCCCTATTACCACCAAGGACAGAACAAGGAGAAATAGCTTCAAGGGAAAATAGATAATCAGATAAGCTGTTCAGATATTAGAGTTATTTACTGAGGAAACTCATTGAATCTTCTTCCTTGAAAATATTTCAAAGAGAATAGAAAATGTTATCACTTACCAGTTTGGAAGTAAGTTTGCATAGATTTAGATATTTAAATTTTCAAGTATGTGATTTTTGAAATTTTTGGTAAACTCAGGCAATCCACTCAATAATTACCCAGGAATGCAGAAAGATCATTTGCAAAAGTTGTTCTCTCTCTCAATTCTCATTCTTTTGAGGTAAGTTCATAAAAGACCTGTTCTATGACTCATAGACATTATACCATACAATAATTCATAATAAAGGCTTATTCTCCAACAGATACTAGATACCAAGTGTAGAAATGTGAAGTTGGGAACATTATAATACAAAGTGATAATCCTTGATTAACTTGAGGGAAATGTAATTGTTCAGTATCTCTATTAATAATAATAATAATAATAATAATAATAATAATAATAATAAAGTAATTGGTGGTTTGGGAAAATAATAATATACATAATTTATCTGCAGGAAATATTCAACTATGAGAAGGGCCCTCAAGATTGTGATTGAGCCTCAAAATGGGCAGAAAAGCTGTGAGGGAATGCATGAGATAAGAAAAAGTAGAACAAATGTGAGAGGTAAACATGACAAGGTCTTTGAAGAGAAAAAGAATGGGCTGCTTCCCATTAGAAACTTCAAGAGATTTATTAAAAGTGAAAATAAGAAAATAAGAATGAAAAAAGGAGAGAGAGAGAGAGAGAGAGAGAGAGAGAGAGAGAGAGAGAATAGGGATAAAGAAGTACCTTAGAGAAAAATCTACAAAGAGATCCCACAATGTAGGGGACACCTGACTTTTATAATATTTTAGAGCAGTGGTTCACAAACTGTGGATTGTGACTGCTCTGGGGAGGGGAGTCACATAATCAAATATCCTGAATATCAGMTACTCACATTAAAATTTATAACAATGTCAAAATTACAGTTTTAAAGTAGGATTGAAATAATTTCATGGTTGGAGTTTACTACAATATGAGAAACTTTTCAAGGGCCACAGCAGTAGGAAGGTTAAGAACCACTGTTTTAGGGAGATGTTTTGGGGTGTTTTGTTTTGTTTTGTTGTTTTGTTTTGTTTTGTTTTGTTTTTCATTTAATATAACACACAAGAAGAACTATTGGAAGAGATGGGTATTGGCTAAAACCATAAGGTAGGAGCCATAAAACCCATAGCACAAAACAACTCCCTAACTTTTGCATCCCACGTAGAGAGATTCAGGTAGGGATGGCTGGGTTTTTCCAGGCTATGGRATCTGGATCCTAAAGAATGATAGCATGGTGTTGGAGATATGACTCTGGTTAGGAGCACTTTCTGCTCTTACAGAAGATATATGCTCAGGTTCTAGCACCCACAGTGTAGCTCATAACCATTTTAATTTAAGATCCAAAGCATTCAACACACATCTCTGGTCTCTTCAGGCCATGGATATTACATGCATGGAGTTACATACAAAACAAGCATTTATGAAATATAAATAAATTAACCTTTAACTTTTTTTTAGAAAAAAAATTTTATTTTCTATATTCTTTGTTTACATTCCGAATGCTTTCCCCTTTCCCAGTTCCCTTTAACTTTTTAAGTGTAAGTGTTTTCTTAAAGAGATGGGCCAATGTTCTATCAAAGCTAAAAACTGGTGTTGAGATACAGTAACCATCACCAAATGCTACTCTCATTCTTATTCTAATGCTTCATAGCATATGACTCAGTCCCTATATCCCTTTCTCCCAATGGGGTCATCTAGGCAGAATTTTATCCCTGAAAATTCAAAATAATGTTTATAGTGGGTTTCTTTTTTCCCCTTTTCTTTTCTCTATCTTATTGATGGAGAGTGATGGAAGTACAATGGTAGAGCCAAAGTTTTCTCCAAAATGCAACATTTCCTTCCTTTCCTCCAGGAAGGAGGTATCAAAGCTCAATATTTAAGAAGTAAACAGAAGTCTCTGAAATTTACTGAAATTAATGACTTACAAGGTCCCTTCATACAGTTATGGATGTCATAAACAAATGCTGGAGGAAGAAACCCCCTTTGACCTGTCGAGCCACCTGGAAATTGGACAAATAGTTCCAGAGTTACATGATTCATGACTCATCACCCATGACTAGGTAGGCTTTTCAATGGCACAGCTGGCTTGTGTCACCATTGTTTCTCTAACTAAACACAAAAAATCCATTAGTTCACCAAGTTGAAGGTTAGAAGAATCAATAGTTTTGTCTATCCTGGAATGAAACCTACTTGATGATGATAGATGATGTCTTTGATGTGCTTTTAGATTCAGTTTTTGAGTATTTTATAGAATATTTTCATGTAAATTTTCATAAGGAAAATCRGTCTGAAGTTATCTTTCTTTGTTGAGTCTTTGTGTGATTGGTGTGTCAGGGCGATTGTTGCCTCATAGATTGAGTTTGGCAGTGTTCCTTCTGCTTCTACTTTGTAGAATAGTATTAGAAATATTGGCATTAGCTCCTCTTTGAAAGTCTGGTAGAATTATGGAGTAAAACAATCTGCCCCACTGCTTGTTATAGTTAGGAGACTTTTAATGACTGCTTCTATTTCCTTAGGAATTATAAGACTATTCAGATAGTTTACTTGATCTTAATTTGACTTTGGTAATTGGTATCTGTCTAGAAATTCATCCATTTAATTTAGATATCCCAATGTTATGTCTCTCTTTTCATGTTTGACTTGTTAATGTGGGTACTGTATCTATGCCTTTTAGTTAGTTTGGCTAAGTATATGTATATCTTGTTGATTTTCTCAAAGAACCAGCTATTGATTTTGTTGATTTAACATCAAAATCTCAGGTGACATCACATGTTGGCAAGAACGTTGGTAAAGAAGAATACTCCTCCATTGCTGGTACGATTACAAACTGGTACAACCACTTTGGAAATCAATCTGGAGGTTCCTCAGAAAATTGGAAATAAATATAGATCTTACCTGAAGATCCAGCAATACTATTTTGGGAATATACCCAAAAGATGACCCACCATGCCACAGGGGCACACATTTCAATTACACAATGGAATATTAGGAATTTCCAGAGTTACAACCACTCTGGAAATCAATCTGGAGGTTCCTCAGAAAATTGGAAATAGATCTAGATCTACCTGAAGACTCAGCAATACTGCTCTTGGAAATATACCCAAAAGATGACCCACCATGCCACAGTGGCACACATTTCATTTACACAATGGAATATTAGGAATGAGGACATCCTGAGTTTTGTATACAAATGGATGAACTAGAAAATACTAGTGAGGTAACTCAGACCCCAAAGGACATGCATGGTATGTACTCATCAATAAGCAGATAGTAGCCATAAAAAAACCAAAATAAAACAAAACAAAAAAAGTGCTGAATAGCCAATATACTCTTAGCACTGCTTTCATAGTTTCCCAAAAGTTTGGGTATGTTGTGACCTCATTTTCAYTGAAATCTAGAAAGTCTAATTTCTTACTTTATTTCTTCTCTGACCTAGTGATCACTGAGTAGCGAATTAGTCATTTTCCATGAGTATATAGGCTTTCTGTTGTTGCTATTGTTGGTGCTATTCTGTTCATGCTATTGCATGTACTGAGAAGGTATATTCTTTTTTGTTTGGGTGAAAAGTTATCGAGAAAGGTCCATTTGAATCATAACCATTCCTAGGTTTGTTATTCCTTTTATGACTTAACTTTCAAGTCCTCTAAGTTTTATAAGTTACATTTACCATTCTTAAAACATATCCTTATCCTTTCACACTTAAACATTTTCTTTGATCCCTTGTAACTTTAAGTTTCATTGTGAGACTAAGACTATCTAGCCTTCAACCCCAACAGAGACTTGATTAGGAATAAATATTACCTAATCATGTAGGTAGTCCATGACAAGCACTGTCTAAAACTATAGAAATTGACAGAGACAGCTAACTGCTTGGACAGTCCCCATATTTTTTATAACACTGAAGCATCATCTTTARTCTTCTGGCTCAGAATGTCTGACAGACATTTGGTGAAGCAGAACATATGAAGGATATGCTTACATTGTCTTGGCTGAGTTAAACCTACATTTAAGTTTGCCCTCTTTGGACAGCATTATGTCTGCAGAGGAAATAGGGCATTTTTCTTGCCTGGTGGCAGCTTACCACATTAGAAGCCATCTCGTAATGGAGAGTCTTTGATGTCCATCCTTTTTTTTTTCCAAGTCAAATGTGGTGCTGCCTCGAGCTGACATGTCTCAATGTCAAAAAGTCCTTAAGCTAATAAACATTTCTAAATGGCATTTCTAAGGTTTTTTTTAAAGACTGTCTATCCATAGCATATTTGAATAGAAAAATTTTCTTTTTACTTATTTTCTGTTTAAACTAGGAAGCATATTTTCTCATAAAGTAGTCTAGTACCTATTATGACCATGAGTTTGATTTAGTGACTATGGACTTGTAATAGTTAATTATCTTAAAAGTTTGTAAAAGCAACTATTGAAAGGACCGGGACTAAACCTTGGATAGTGCGTCAGAGGTCCAGGATTTAAATGCATATAAATTCTGTCAATCTGATTAATGGGGAGGAAAGTCGAGGAATATATAAAATGCTGCAATTTTTCTCGCGATTTTTCCTCAGTACAACTGTTCAAATCACAGTTACTTGACTTGCAGGGAAGAATGAACACAGTTGTGCAAGTAGAATAGAAGGAAAATGTGTTGGTGAATAATTAGATAGCTTTCAACTTGTTAAGTATTAATCCATACCATAAAATTGAATATGTATTACTTTCTTTTCCACTGTTGAGATAAAACACCTTGTTAGAAACAATATAGAGGAGAAAGTATTTATTCAACTTATAATTCCATGTTACAGTTCATCTTGCTGTGAAGGGAAGGCATCAAGAATTGAAACAGTTTGTCACATTATACTCAGGCAGGAACAGAGAGCAGTGTTATGTAGGCTAGTCACCAGGATGCTGTCTTCATTTTATACAGTCTAGGAATCCATGCCCAGGGAAAGGTCCAGCACAGAATTAAGATGGGCCATCTCATTAGTTACCAGGATTAAGACAATCCTTCAAAGGCATTTAGAAACTATCCTTAATCTAGAAGAGCTTTCACAGATGTCCCTGAAAGGCTTGCCTCCTAGGTGTTAAGCTGAAAATTAATACTAATTAGCACAGTATATGAAAGAGCTATGACAAAAATCTTCTGATCTTGATCTTAATTGTGTCCATGTGATTCTGTGCTTACAAAGCAGAATGCTGGAATGCTTTGACAAGACTATGTGTTTATTTGCAGAAATAATTTCATTTCATCTTTGGAAATGAGGCAGTAGATGGGAATCAGGGAAGGCCTTATCATTCCTATGGGTAGTAGGAGTGGTGCAGATTCTATAAGCTTAAAAAGTCATGAGATGGCTTGGGGAGAGTGTGCTATTATTCTTCATGAGTCACACTGATTACATATGGAGTCAGTCTTTTTTATTTGTCAGGGCAGGAGCAGGAATCACTGCTACTGCAACTTTTAGGAAGGGAGAACCTGATTTTGTGCTTCATTGGGAGGTCTATGTGCTTTCCCAAAAGAACTGTGATATCTGTGTAGGGATATCTACAACTTTAAGTGCTCAGAATGCTGAAAATGTACTCAAGAATGAGTCCAACTCTAGATAGAAGACTCTTGGCCAAGAGCATTTCACCACTAAAGAGAAGCTACATGAGTCGCAGAAATGAACTAAAACCTGTGAGATACTAAGTATAAATTGTGAAAACAAACTGTTCAAAAATTTGAACACATACTCGAGAATTTTTACCCAGAATCACCAAGAAAAAATTTGGAACTAGTATCTGTTTCTTTAAAAATGATGTCATACTTGACATGTTATTTTTGTTTATGTGTAAATCTCATATTATTTATGATACAATCCTAAGTAARCTCCAGTTAAACAATAGTTTGACTGCAGAAAATAGTTGTCTAGGTTTTGAAGGAAATCACACATGAGAAGCACCCTTTGTGACAGGTGTCCTGAGCTTTATAATTAAATATTGCAATAACATAATTACTTCAGTTTCAAGGGGGTTAGACGTAAACTTGTATCTTTAGGTAATAAAGCAAGTCTAATTTAAAGCAAAAGTTCACTGAGATGGCTCACTTTGTACAGTATTTTCTGCACCAGCCTGAAAACATGAGAAGGGACTCCAGTACCAGTTAAAAGGTAGAAAAAAAAACAAGCCCAAAAATCTATCCCTTGACCCTTATTTTCTGACCCCTATACAAGTACCATGCCACCCCTCAAATACACATCATAAAAATAGAAAAATAATAAAATTTTAAATTAAAAAAAGACAATTTATATTTTTAATTTGTTATCACCTATCTGAAATTTCATTTTGATATGTATTTTTTGCCTTYGTTAATTTTGAGCTATTAAATTTCTCTAGCTAACTACACTCTCATATCCTTTCCTGAGTTTTGATTATGCATTGCCCTTAGCACTTCACTATACATGGAGAAATGAGCCCATAACTGCAGCTATGCAGAGTAAATAGCTATCTTTCTGGCTATGAGTGACCAACCTTTTCCTAAAATCGGTTCTGTCTTTAATTAAAACCTAAAGCATGTGCTTGTTGGTTTAGGCAAGGCCTCTCAAATGAGAACTTGCCTCACAGAAATTTGTCTTGCTATAATGTGCCTCACAGCAGGCCCCCGAGATGACTGCCATCAGATTCTGGGACATGAGAAAGTCTGCAAGCTCACAGAGCTACAGGGGAAGGCAGTTAATGGACAGAGGTACCTGCATCTCCTCTCAGTTCATTAACCAAAGCTAACATGGGAATTATTACTGGAGCCAGAC
Organism: Apodemus speciosus; assembly: GCA_002335545.1. NCBI lineage: Eukaryota > Metazoa > Chordata > Mammalia > Rodentia > Muridae > Apodemus > Apodemus speciosus. The sequence goes on along the minus strand of BDUI01013996.1, from coordinate 16,877 downwards.
TAATTTGGCAGCTGACAGCTTGAGAGTAAGAGTCACCACAGTGATTGCGAACCATGTCTATCCAACATCCGTGCCAATCAGCTATTACTTGTCTTTACCCTAAAACCTAGCTTCAGCTCAGAATTCATATCCTTCACTGTCTTCCCCAAGAACACCATACTTTATTCCGAAGAACAAATACTCTCTGATCTGAAACCCCTATAAAAACTTTAAAAAAAAATATTAAAAAGCCAACTAAACTAACAAAGAGAAAGTATTTATTTATACACCCTACCGTACAAATGTTGTCAGGAATATAAAAGATACAAAAACTAATATTTCCACACAATTAGTCTTTCAGCCAAGTTGACAAGTTCCTTCTGAAAACAATGCTATTTTGTTCAAAAGTRTACTTGACAGCTCGGCAGTGGTGGTGCACACCTTTAATCCCAGCACTTGGGAGACAGAGGCAGGTGGATTTCTGAGTTCAAGGCCAGCCTGGTCTACAGAGTGAGTTCCAGGAGAGGCAGGGCTACACAGAGAAACCCTGTCTCGAAAAAAAACAAGAACCAAAATAAAATAAAATAAAATAAAATAAAAAGTATACTTGACAACATACACAGATATATTTACATAAGAATATATGAGTCAGACAACAAAAAATTAAACATTGTAGAATATGCCGAATATATGGAGAACAAGAACCATTCCAGAAATGAAAGATGCTAAATGATCTTATTAGTGTTCTGTTCTCTTCCAGATTACATGTGTCATGTTTCAAAGTAGACACTTATTTTTAAAATATGTCCAAATAGCCTATTCATTTAACTTACACCAATTACCCTGATTTATCTGAAGAGCTTAAGAGACTTTCTGATACTATAGAATCTGTTAGTTCAACATTTATCTACAATTGGTTAGAGTCTGAATAAATCCCCTACTATATTTTCAGTGTTTGGCTGTTACTATGTAGAGTGTATTGCTAACTTACTTAGAACTACAGTTGAACACACTCTGATTCTTTATACCTTTATCATTTTTGAGGACTTATATTTTTCACTTAATAGAAATAATTTTACAAATTCTACACATGAAATGTCAAATTCAAATCAGATTTGTTCAAAATTTTATGTCAGGTATGGAATGCATTCAGAATAGTATAAACTTGTGAGTTTTAAGGCAGTGATTGGTGACTTATTGAGAAATACATTATAACTAGCATGTTACTTGTAAGTAAGTGAAGCAATTTCAGGAGAAAATTATTTTATTAATTTATGAAAATTTCTCCTCACTGATAAAATTACCTGTGTTCAGAAAAGTATGAGTTATAGCATCTTAGTTGTTTTCATTCTTTATAAACTTGATCATTCCTTTAGAAATCACTAACAACGGTTTAATAATAGATGCTAGGTGAAGACCCTTCTCTATATACTATATCATCTAATACTACATTTTCTTCCTTTTCAATTTTGAATAAATGTTCATACTTAATACAAAATAAAAATATTTTTATGGAAAAAAGGTGGCGGCTGGGAAATTAGGTTAGTCAATAAAGTGCATACTATGAATCCTAGTATGCTATCATAGGGACTTGAGTCCCACCTCAACACACTTGCATAAAAAATCATGACCTATTGGCATATGATAGCAATTCTAGTACAGACAGGATGAAACGGGGTATCCCTAAGATTCAATAGCCCCCTAGTCTAGTTAAGTTGATGAGTTGTGGGTTACATGATAGAAACTGTCTCAAATGAAGGTGGGAAGAAATTAAGGAAGGCACATGACATCAACCTCTGGTCTACATATACACCTATAAAGCAAAATGTCTGTCGGGCTTATAACACCATCATTATTTATATTATCCTGGAAAAAAAGATTCTAGGAGTAAATACAGGATATAAAAGAACAGAACCTGAACACAGTATTAAGTGGTTCCATAAGCCATTTTTTCTTACTGTAATAAATGGATAATTTAAGATTTTATTAATCCTAGAAAATAATTTCAATACAATTCTTGTCTTGTGTAAATAGATTGGATGCTGATTTAAAATTGAAAAGATAGAAAACATAGTGGGAGCCTGCCATGAACTTCACCTTTTCTTATGTTCTTTCTACCCAGAATTTGCTTCATCCTTTGTCTACCATTGTTAATTCTGTCTCCTTCTCTCTAATCCGCTATTTTCTCATTCCTTCTTTTCTTCCTTTCTTCCTTCCTTTATTTATTTCTTTTGTTTCTTTCTTTACTGGATAAATTCTTTATTTATATTTCATTTCCCTTTTCCTGGTTACCCACCCCTCAAAGGTGCCACATACCCTTTCACTTCCCCTTTTCCCCCATCCACACTTCCCCACTTCCCTATTCTGGTATTCCCCTAAACTGATGCATTGTGCCTTTCCAGAACCAGGGTCCGCTCTTTCCTTCTTGTCAGACATCCTTTGGTATGTGGATTGTGACTTTGGTGTTCCAAGATTCTAGGCTAATATCCACTTATCAGTGAGTGCATGCCTTGGGTGTTCTTTTGAGATTGGGTTACCTCACTTAGTATGATGTTCTCCAGCTCCATCCATTTGTCTAAGAATTTCATAAATTCATTGTTTCTAATGGCTGAATAGTACTCCATTGTGTAYATATACCACATTTTTTGTATCCATTGCTCAGTTGAGGGACATCTGGGTTT
>BDUI01013992.1:36296-50021 GCA_002335545.1 Apodemus speciosus | reverse complement strand
GGGGGGGCGGGGAACCAGGAAAAGTGAAGTGAAATGTAAATAAAGAATATATCCAATAAAAAAGAAAGAAAGAAAGCAAAGCGAAAGATTTTAAGATACAGGTTTGGGTCCCCCCAACCTCCTATCTCCTGATGTTGCCAGTTTCTAGTCTTTCTGCTGGCCCTCAGGGCTTCAGTCCTTTTCTCTTACCCAATATCAGATCAGGTTCCTCTCTCCCCTTTACCACCCACCCCCACATCTCTTCCTATCTACTTTTCCTCCCAGGTCCTTCCCTCCCTCCCTTCTTAGGATTGATTTCAGAGACCTGGGAAGTAAGAGACTCTCAGGTCTCAAAGGGAGGGACCTAGGATGAAATGCCTGACAGTAGYGAGAGGGAAATTATAGAGCYCACCTCCAACAGGAAGACAGGGCTTCAAATAAGGGAGAGAGGGGCCATCCTTCAGTCATAACTCTGACCCATAATTGTTCCTGTCTGAAAGAATTACGGGGATGGAAATGGAGAGGAACCTAAGGAAAAGAAGGCCCAAAGTGGAATCGAGCTCAAGGGGAGGCCCCAAGGCCTGACACTATTAGTGAGGCTGTGAAGCATTCACAAAAAGGGACCTAGCATGACCATACTCCGGAAGACCCAACAGTCAGCCGAAAGAGTCAGATGCAGATGTCCAAACAATGGACAGAAGTGACCAACCCCTGTGTTGAATTAGAGAAGGCTGGAAGAAGCTAAGGAGAAGGGCAACCCTGTAGGAGGACCAGCAATCTCAATTAAACTGGACCCCCGAGATCTCTCAAACACTGGACCACCAAACAGGTGGCATACACCAGCTGATATGAGGCCCCCAGCACACATGCAGTAGAGGACTGCCGAGTCTGTGTTCATTCAGAGATGATGCACCTAACCCTCAAGAGACTGGAGGCCCCAGGGAGTTTAGAGGTCAGGTGGGGTGGGGAGTGGGGGTATCCATGTGAAGACAGGGTGTAGGGAGGAGGTGTGGGATGTGGAACAGTTTAAGAGTGGATAGGGGTGGGGGGAATAAAATATGGAGTGTAAAGCAATTAATTAATAAAAAAGATACAGGACTGGGCACCTCGTTTACTTCCATGTAACTTTCCATAAGTAGCAATAATAATGGAGGGTATCAGCTTTAGCTTAACTGGGAACAAAAGAAGGCAAGGCAGGTRAGAAAAGTTCCAAAATCAAATTGTCTTGTGAATAGAATATCTTGGAAACACACATCAAAGACTGAGCAAGTTACTGAGCTGGCTGTTTTGAATAAAAATTAAGCCAATCTCAGAAACTGTTTTCTTTCATACACACACACACACACACACACACACACACACATATCATGATTGTAGAAGCAAGATGTCAGGTAAGCAGAGAGGACAAATGGTGGAGAGAGAAGCAGGGAGGATAAAATCAACAAGCAATGTATGTATGTATGAAAATATCCTTATATTACCCTGTACAATATACAATGAATACATTAATAAATGTAAGATAAGTTAAAGAGAGACAACAGAGTCAGAGGGAGACTAGTTGAAAAAGCATTAATTTGAGCACAACATTCGAGGATCTAAAAGCACAACAGAAACTAAAGCAGGATCACAGGCAACAGGAGCAATAGTGTGTTGCTTGCTTCTGGTTGCCAGGACAACAGGAGCACTCCCTTATGTTAATGATGGTATGAGGAGAAGCACAGGCCAAGCATGCTCCTCCAGTAAGGAATTGCTAGAAACAGAATCACACCTGRTCCAGGGAGTTTCTATTGAGGGACGCTATTAGAAGATCCAGTGGGATTGTTCTGAGAGCTTGTACGGGGGATGGGATTGGACTTGCGTCATTGGAAGCAGGAAGTTACACCTTCTGCAGAGTGTCAGCTCATGCCATATGTGGCTTCTCCTCCATGTTGTTCTTGATTGAGTTCCCTGGGAATAAGGACTCAAGACATCTGGACTTGGCTGAYTCTCCACGTAGGATGTGGGAATGTGGAAGGAAAATACCATAATTTACAAAGATGGCTTTAACTTTCTTAAAATAGGTAAATGACATTTCCTTTTATTTCTTTATGTACTGAAAATTTTTTGGATTTCTGTTTCACATTTTAAAAGTTAATTTTGTGAAAAGCTTATTTCCATACATTATCTTTTTATATTTGAAAAACATGTAAGTGTTTTTTCCCAAATACTAAGAAAAAATTTAACTGAAACGTTTTCCTCTTAAAATGGTTTATTTTTCTACAATTGAAACATAAAACAAGATACTTTCTGTTTTATAGGAATGTATCTGTAACAAGCCCAAGATTCACTTGGGGATCATGTTAGCTGACTACACAGTTTGGCTGGACTTAGGTGGGGCCTCATGGTATGCATTTCAACAGCTGCCTGGTGATGTCTTTGGGCATTTTAAATAATGGGATTTCAATTCATTATAGTAAGTATAAGAAAACATTACCTTAATAAATACATTCTAACCAAATATTGTGCATCTTACTATAAACTTTTCCTTGTGAAAACAATTTTCATCAAATTCATTCTCTTTTATTATTATACAAGTAATAATTAAGTAAAAACTTCAATAATTATAAGAATGCATGAAATAATGCTTGTAAAGTAAGATGACTTATCATTATCTTAATCTTTCTCAATCTTTCTCCTCAGGATAACAAATTCCTAGAGATAGTAAATACTTTATATATACAAATAAAAATAAAGAGTAGCATAATGAATATTTTGTTTTTAACTGAAACGTTGCCAGTGCATTTAGAAGTGGATTTACAAAAGTGTACATACCCATACATATAAAACACACAAAAAACAGTATATGTAAGTTTTCTCAATGTCATTAAAATTTTCACATCCTCATAGAAATCTTTCTATGTCTGTATTTATTTATTTATTTTTTCTGGAACAGCATGCTGTCTCATTCTACTCCTTGTGGTTTTTACCATTGCTCACTTTAAGAAAATTACAATCATATTTATAGTGTCTCATTGCATACTCATTTCTATGCATAAGGGCACACTTAAAGTTCATTTTCAACTGGAAAAATGATGTAGTGACTTTCAGCAATGTGGAGAAGAAGATATCTCCTTACTTCTTCATTAAAGGCTGTTCTGGTTCATTCCAGGATTTACAGTCCTGGCAGCCTCCACCCCATGAATGAACATCTTCGTCAATGGTCTAGTCCTACATGCAAATTATGTCATGGTAACTGGTCAAAAYAAGTTACCTTGGAGAAGGGATGGGACCTGCACTCAATCGACAGCAAGGCACAGGAGAGGCATGCTCCTACAATTCTATTGACAGGAATGACGAATTGTGGTCCTGTTGCATYTGTAAAGCTGTAGAAGAGCTTTCCATTGCAGTCTTCCTGTGTCTTCCCAGGGCTTTATCCTTGGCCAAATTCACATTTTCAATCTTTGGCATCTATGTTGTTCATCAGAAAGAATTCATCTTTGAGTGTTTCCAAGTTGGTAAGTGTCCAGAGCAATGATTAGTGCAAAAAAAAAAAAAAAAAAAAAAAAAARAAGAAGAAGAAGAAGAAAAAATTGAACTATTTCCATGTGTTCATTATGGGATCCAAGCCAAACAGTTGTTATTTTACATACTTCAATTGCCAGCACAATAAACATGCTGGTTTCTTTCCAGGTTTACTCTCCAATAGCAGTAAGGGGTCTTTCAGTAAGAAGACAGAATGTCAGTGGGAAGTTGGGGTCTACAAAGTTTATTTAAAAAAAAAAAACAAACTCTGAGTTTCTTAGTTCCTTTGTCTTTAGGAGCAAACTTTTCATGTAGAAGCCAGGGAAAAGTTGCCGTTTTCACTGTTCAAAGAGACTCACCCAGTGATAGGCTATCTCTGAGTGGACAGAAAATGCTCTGATGCCCAACTATCTTCTTAACCAGTGTCTGKATTCACGGCAGCTGAAGGGACTCCTGTGCCTGCTCATTTCTCTTCAGCTGTGACTCCACCTGGAGACTTTTTCCATCGAGAAGAGATGGTTCTGCCACCTGCATGGCCACCTACAAATGCGAAGGGTTTTAATGCTGCCTTTGCCTGCCAATGATGCCATTAATGGTGACCATACCAGCCTTCCATCGGTAAATTACTGGAGTCAGTAAACAAACAATCCAGCTTCTCTGTGACTTGATGGGGGCACACTCAGAGAAACACTGAGACAGCAGCACCCTGCTTGTCCACTCCTTTCATTGGTTGCCTTTGCTAAGGGTATGGCTCAGTAGTCAAGCTCATACTGAGTTCACCCCGCAGCACCACCATAATACATAGTACTTTTACAATCATATGTCTTATGGCTGTCTCACTCCTTACTGCTTTGCAGCATGGGCTGCACTAATAGCATAATGGTACCCATGTCTTATCTCATGATTGAACTTTAAAGAACCTAAACTAAGASAGGTGGCGAACTAAGGAACTGGTGGCTTTCCCTSGAGCACATAAAACCAGAGCACCTAAGGCAATAAAGTAACTTTACTTGTGTGTAAATAAAGTGGCTGACAGATGGTGTGGCTTTGTCAGATCTCCCAAGTTAAAACAAGCTGCAGCTGAATAGCAGACACACATATAGAAAGATGCTTGACACAGCCCGTACATGCTGGTCTGCGATTGACACATAGAAAGGTGTAGAGTGGTCCAAGGCATCAACAGTACTTCATGGTCTCGACTCTTCACCTCTCTAAGCAGTTTCATCAGAGCCTTATGGCCATTGCTGCTCTTCGGTTGGTCTCGAGGAGCCCTTCCTTGACTCATGCCTGGAAGAGATACGCCCAACTCTGAGCTAGTGATTTTCAGCACAAATGGATCTGCATTAGTCTCACGTGCTTTGAAGCACCAGTGTATACGCTTCTTAGGCCCCAGTTTACATTTTCTAGGCCACCATTTTACAACAACCAACTCTGTGTCACTGATAGATGGCACTTTATCTCAGTGCAGGCATCTGATTTCTTTCCCCAGGGTTTCAGTGTATTGCCTTCTATAAACCACTTAGGCATCCTTTTTTTTTTCAATTGTTCATTTTTATTCATGCATGTGTGTGTGTTAACGTTTGTCCACATGTGTAGCATGCACATGCAGTCAGTGCCTGGAGAGGCCAGAAGGGAGTGCCATATGCCCTAGAAGTGAATCTACAAGCAGTTTTGTGATATCATGTAGATGCTAGGACCTGAATCTTGGTCCTCTGAAAGAACAGTAAGTGATTTTAACCCCTGAGCTGTTTTTTCTCTCCTCAGCCATGTGTCCAGTTCTCACTGTGCATTGCAAAAAACCCTGGCTGGGAGACTCTTGGAACAAGAATACAGATGGCCTGTTAACTGTTCTCTGTTCTCANGAGCACATAAAACCAGAGCACCTAAGGCAATAAAGTAACTTTACTTGTGTGTAAATAAAGTGGCTGACAGATGGTGTGGCTTTGTCAGATCTCCCAAGTTAAAACAAGCTGCAGCTGAATAGCAGACACACATATAGAAAGATGCTTGACACAGCCCGTACATGCTGGTCTGCGATTGACACATAGAAAGGTGTAGAGTGGTCCAAGGCATCAACAGTACTTCATGGTCTCGACTCTTCACCTCTCTAAGCAGTTTCATCAGAGCCTTATGGCCATTGCTGCTCTTCGGTTGGTCTCGAGGAGCCCTTCCTTGACTCATGCCTGGAAGAGATACGCCCAACTCTGAGCTAGTGATTTTCAGCACAAATGGATCTGCATTAGTCTCACGTGCTTTGAAGCACCAGTGTATACGCTTCTTAGGCCCCAGTTTACATTTTCTAGGCCACCATTTTACAACAACCAACTCTGTGTCACTGATAGATGGCACTTTATCTCAGTGCAGGCATCTGATTTCTTTCCCCAGGGTTTCAGTGTATTGCCTTCTATAAACCACTTAGGCATCCTTTTTTTTTTCAATTGTTCATTTTTATTCATGCATGTGTGTGTGTTAACGTTTGTCCACATGTGTAGCATGCACATGCAGTCAGTGCCTGGAGAGGCCAGAAGGGAGTGCCATATGCCCTAGAAGTGAATCTACAAGCAGTTTTGTGATATCATGTAGATGCTAGGACCTGAATCTTGGTCCTCTGAAAGAACAGTAAGTGATTTTAACCCCTGAGCTGTTTTTTCTCTCCTCAGCCATGTGTCCAGTTCTCACTGTGCATTGCAAAAAACCCTGGCTGGGAGACTCTTGGAACAAGAATACAGATGGCCTGTTAACTGTTCTCTGTTCTCAYTGACACTTTAAAAAATATTTTTAAATAGTCATTTATTTCATATATATTAATATTTCACTGGCATGCATAGATATGCACCAAATGCACTTGTGGGTCCTGTGGAGGCCAGAAGAGGGTGTCACATGCCATAGAACTGAAGTTATAGAGGATARTGAGCCATCAAGTGGGTGCTGGGAGTTGGACCTTGGTCCTTTGCAGCCATGGTTGGTGTGGCTGGCATTGTTCCGGCTCCATGGCTGATACTTTAGATGTATATTCTATGCCACTGCTCAGAGTGGCCCTAGGAGGACTGAACTGCACTGGCATGCTGTGGCTGGATTATGTAACACACTGTTTATTTCGATCTGCCCAATCCTCCATTTCAGCACCCTAGGAAGGAACTGCAATGTGCAAAGGAGTCTTTTGGTATGCACACACAAGCTCAACTTGAGGGAACCTTTGCAACCCTTGACCACACATCTCTACTCCATTTCAGGTCACTTTTCCTATCACTCCCAGATCAGATTTTAGTACCAACAAGTTGGCTTATAGTGGCCAAAAGCTTGTAAGTTAAAAAGGAAATAATATTCTTCTGCTAAACCATTCACAGGAGCAAATACTTGTATATTTAAATCTTGATATTCTTGCCATACATTCTGGAACCTTAATAACCCTTTTCAGTTCCAAACAGTTGTCACTTTTTCATTGGTTTTCATTTTTCTTTGGATTCTATGGTGCTTACAGCTGTTGCTATAAATTTTGTGAGGACTTGATGATTCTGGGAAATGTTTCTGCATGCCACAGCATGTGGCAAGGCTTTGTTAAAAAACACTGGGTTGCTAAAATGCAACTGATTGCACTTAAGAGCAGTGCAAAGAGAAAAGAGCAGTTTTACAAAGAGTCCACTCCAGTGAAAGATAATGTGATAAAGGAGGCAAGTAAAACATTTCCAACATGTTAGGGAGGCAAGGGAAATCACGAGTGGGCAGAAGCACAAATTCTACACTGCTCTTCATCAGTTGAGTGGTGAAGGATGGTCTCCTGGGACCATGCTGAGACCAGCAAAGGAGATGACCATTTATTTTTATTTTATTTTTTACAGAAATGACAGTGCTTGGGTTTCGCTGGCTCAGATGTTTTGAAGAAACAGTTTTCAATGTCTTGAAAAGAGTTTGATAGTTCTAGATATGCTAAGCTCTAAAGACATTTCATCAAGTGTGGTACAGTGACATTAAATAAAACATCTATTCTCTCCAAGGCTGGGCTTTCAGAGTAATGGCTTCTCGTTTTCCCGAGGCTGGGATGTCCTAAAATGTGAAACTTTGCAGTATATAGGACTCTCCTCTCACCCATCACTTGTGGATATTTCTCCGGGTTTGGTTTGTTTGTTCATTTGTTTTTAAATAAGAATTTTATTGTTAGGCACGTGTGGATGGCAGTTTGAATGACCTAGAAAAATATAACCATGAAAATAATAATGCCGTAACTCATGTCATTTCTAACTAGACTTTACACTCTCAGTGCTGCAAATGTGCTAATCCTGTAACAACCACTCACATATTGTTCATCTCCTAAAAATAGGATGCTTAGCAACTTCAAATGCTTACAGCAAGTTACTCATGAGTTTCCTAAAAGCAACAACAACAAAAACAACACTAGTAGCAGGCTCTATTGCTTGTGTCTGTGCTTTACTGTATCCACCTTGGTTGGTTAAGGCTGTCCTGGAGTTCCTGATACCCCTTGCCAGAGCTACCAATTTGTTGGGATATTAAGTTTGTGACCCCCATGTTTGTCTGTTATTTTATCTATCTATCTATCTATCTATCTATCTATCTATCTATCTATCTATCTATCTATCTATCTATCTATCTATCTATCTGTTTGAGAGTGCTCACTCTGTTTGAGACAGACTTAGCTCATTTGTAATTCTATTTTTTTAGTTTTACCTTATTTCTTCATTTTCAAATCAGGCATAAAGAGGCATAAAGGCATAAAGAGATTTGGTCAGATTGACTTAAGAACATTTCTCACAACTGAAATTTTTAGAAGTCTTCCCAGAGTTTGTCTCTTCTCTAGAATAGAATGGTACAAAGATAAACAGAATTGTTGCTTTAAGACTAGTAGGCTTGTAAAGAGACAAAGGGCCTGACTTTATAAGGGAGAGTCATGTATGGGCTCTCAATTGTCACCAGGCTGACAATAAGGAAATGATAGAATCCTACTTTGTATTCACATTTCACATGGATGGCACTTCTACTAACAGATATAGTGCTGTGTTTTCCTTGACATGTGAGATAAAGTATAAGTAAATAAATAGTATGTTACAGGACAGCAAATGCTGGAGAGGATGTGGAGAAAGAGGAATACTGCTTCATTGCTGGTGGGATTGCAAGCTGGTAAAAAACACTCTGGAAATCAGTTTGGCGGTTCCTCAGAAAACTGGACATAGCACTGTGAGAACCCAGCTATACTACTCCTGGGTATATATCCAAAAGATGCTCCAACATGTAATAAGGACACATGCTCCACTATGTTCATAGCAGCCTTATTTATAATAGCCAGAAGCTGGAAAGAATCCAGATGTCCCTCAACAGAATAATGGATATAGAAAATGTGGTGCATTTATACAGTGGAGTACTACTCAGCTATTAAAAACAATGAATTCATGAAATCCTTAGGCAAATGGATGGAGCTAGAAACTATCATCCTGAGTGCAGTAACCCAATCACAAAAGAACATATATGGTATGCAATTGCTGATAAGTGGATATTAGCCCAAAAGCTCAGAATACCCAAGATATAACCCACAGACCACATGAAGCTCAAGATGAAGGAAGACCAAAGTATGAATACTTTGATCCTTATTGGAAAGTGGACCAAAACACCCATGGCTCACAGACAATAGAATGAGCATAGGGTCCCCAATGGAGCAGCTAAAGAAAGGACCCAAGGAGCTGAAGAGGTTTGCAGCTCTGCAGGAGGAACAATAATATGTACCAACCAGTACCCCCAGAGCTCCCAGGGACTAAACCACCAACCAAAGAGTACACATGGAGGGACCCAAGGCTCCAGCTACATATGTAGCAGAAGATGACCATTTTGGACATCAATGAGAGGAGAGACCCTTGGTCCTGTGAAGGTTCGATTCCCCATAATAGGGGAATGCAAGTTTCCTATGAGGAAATGGGGGGGATAAACAGGGGGAGGGGCATGTGATGGGGGTTTTCAGTGAGGTAACATGGAAAGGGGTTAACATTTGAAATGTAAATAAAGCAAATATCTAATTAAAAAAAAGAAGGCCTTTGTGACACTGTTGTGGAAGACATGTTTGCTTTGTAGATTGGATTTCCCCTACTATGGGGTCTTTGATTTCTGAGAAACATTACAAAATATGATATTTGAATTGGGAACAAGGATGCTGAACCAGGGCCATGACTCAAATAACATAGCCAATTTCTTAATTTTTTATGGAAAACAGAGTATAAAGAAAATATCCATAATAAAAAAAAGAACTTTAAAGAAAACTTGAGGAATTCTAGGGCATTTCTCCCTCTAAGTCTCTTGGTATTTTAATAAACAGTGAAGGAACAGCCAAGGTGGGTTAAACCTTTGGTCCATCTTCCATGCTTATTTTCAGGCACAGATGTGGAATTATCATGCTTCCTCTGAGCTCCTTACTGCATTTGTATATATAAACTTGGAGAAAGATCACATCAGAAATCCTAGTGTGAGAATCATGGGAACTGTGAGACCTAAGCCTATCTCCATAACCTTAAGCCTCCTTGGGTTCATCACTGTGAAACCCCAACTGGAAGGTTGCAGCCCTCTTGAGCTGAGCTGTGATCTCAGCACACCATGCTCATGATAAGGAAATGTCCATTATTTGTTATGTATTTGTTCTATATTTGTTACAGTGAGGAGACTATTTTACCTGTCTTAAACACATCCAAAACTGATATTAAGTGAGAAACCATTCCTGTCAGGTAATCTAAGAGCAATTAATTCTCTAGAAGACCACAGGAGGTTTTCTTTCACAAAGAAACTATAATTTCCACGGGGTCACAGAGCGTGGCATTGTGGTAAGGAAGAGACAACACAAAAAAATTGCTATTAAAAAATCTCATGCCATAGGAGGGACAACAATATGAGTCACCCAGTACTTCCAGAGCTCCCAGGGACAAAACCATCAACCAAAGAGTACACGTGGAGTTACCCATGGCTCCAGGCACATAGGCAGCAGAGGATGGTCTTGTTAAACACCAAATTGAGGCGAGACCCTTGGTCCTGGAAAGACTTGATGCCATAGTGTAGGACAGGGAAGTGGGAGAGAGTAGAGTGGGGAAGGGGAGATGGCTTATGGGACCAGGAAAGGGGACAACATTTGAAATGTAAATAAAGAATATATCTAATAAAAGAAATCTCACGTATCTGTGTCTGATGTGTCTCCATCATAGTGGATGTACTGGGACAGGACTACTGGCTGCAAAGACACATGTACACAACATGGTGCAGTTTTGATGTGGAAAGGTCATTTGCTTTATTCAGAAAGAAAAAGAAGACATGTTACATCATGTAAAAAATATCATGTATGATGTCATGATCATTTGACATCAGTAACGGTGAGGAATTCCTAATTCCTGTTGGTCATCTATTACAGAAAAGTGGCGTTAGTTGCCATGGCAGATAGAGATAATAGGGTGACTCACTCTTTTCCAACATGAAATGATTCTGTTTCTCTCAGTACTTATTGGAATAGAAGCAAACTCATGCAAGTGCTATGTAAGAAGGGGGTGATGAGTGACATGACATTTTAGATGGACTCCCTCCTATGCACTCTCATGACAAGTTCTAATTAACACATCATAGAACATTACTCCCTTCATTAACATATCACATTGATCATTGACAATTTCTCATTAGTTAAAACTCAGAGGGTGAGTTGTAATGGTCTTTACTGCAACCCAATGTTAAACTAAGAATTGGGTTGGTTATATGTTCGTACTATGTGGAAAAATATTCATGTATTGAAACTTTAAATGACTTTCTTTAAAAAAAAATTCTTTTAAAAAAGTTAATTTAATGATATAGCAGCTACTGCAGAAACCTAAACAGTGAATGTGTGACTGACCAACATATGGAGTTTGTGGGAAGGGGAGGGTAAGGGCATTAAACAATCACAACACAAAACTGGCCCAGTGCTATGAAATGAAAACAGTATTATTCACCATTGGCGGTTAATTTTGCCACTGGTAGTCTGGAAGACCTTTACTCCAGAGAGTCAACTAAGAAGGAGGTATACAAGGCTGCATTTATTTCTTGGTCTGGAGTTTACTAAGCCAAGAAAGGAGGGCTGAATAAATCATGCAGAACAATGGTAAAGTCAGAAAAGGATGTGGGCTTGCTGAAAGGAAGATGTCAGCCATCTTTTGTTCTCCAGTATCCAGTTACTGATAGGTCTCTATTTGACTCATTTATAATGTATTCCCAAATAGAAAAAAAAATACAAACTGTATTTGAATTTCCTGGATTCTCTCCAAATGAGTACCCTACCATTTCTAATTTGTCCTTGCAGAGGGAACAAAATCTGTCCTACTGGATACCAAGTGTGTCCAAACTGGTGAACAGTCAGACAAATATTTCTCATCTCCAACTATGTAAATAGCCATGATTGGAGTATTTCCTCAAATATAGGTAAATACCTTAATTTTTTTTACTTTCTTTTTTATTAGGTATTTTTGTTATTTACATTTCAAATGTTATTTGGTTTCCTGGTTTCCCCCACAAAAAACACCCTATCCAATTCCTCCTACCCCTACTCACCAACCCACCCACTCCCTCTACCCTGTCCTGGCATTCTCCTATACTGGGGCATACAGCCTTCTCAGGACCAAGGGCCTCTCCTTCCTTTGATGATCAACAAGGCCATCCTCTGCTTGAATTTCGTTTGGTCTGTGAATTGTATCTTGGGTATTCCAAGCTTCTGGGCTAATATCCACTTATCACTGAGTGCATACCATGTGTATTCTTTTGTGATTGGGTTACCTCACTCAGGATGATAGTTTCTAGTTGCATTCATTTGCCTAAGAATTTCATGAATTCATTGTTTTTAATAGCTAAGTAGTATTCCATTGTGTAAATATACCACATTTTCTGTATCCGTTCCTCTGTTGAGGGGCATCTGGGTTCTTTCCAGCTTCTGACTATTATACATAAGGCTGCTATGAACACTGAGGAATACTGAATGGCTGAGAATAAAGAAATATTCCTTAGTCATCAGGAAAATGCAAATCAAAACAACCCTGAGATTTCACCTCACACCAGTCAGAATGGCTAAGATCAAAAACTCAGGAGACAGCAGGTGCTGGTGAGGATGTAGAGAAAGAGGAAYACTCCTCCACTGCTGGTGGGATTGCAAGATGGTACAACCACTCTGGAAATCAGTCTGGCGGTTCCTCAGAAAACTGGTGATTGTACTACAGGAGGACCCAGCTATACCACTCCTGGGCATATACCCAGAAGATTCTCCAACAGGTAATAATTTTTTTAAATTTTAATTAAGATGTAGTTACATCATGTCCCCTCCCTCTTGTCATCTAAACCCTTCCCATGTCCCTACCCTCTCCTCTTCAAATTCTTATTCTTTAATTATTGTTGTTACACATATATATGTTGTTATATGCAAAGAAATATACAAATGCAGCCTATTGAATCTACTTAGTGTTGCTTGTGTGCTTATTTTTAAGGCCAACCCCTTGGATGTAGATTTGGATAAGGATTTGGGGGCTCCTAAACAAAGCTAATTTTCTTCATCACCATCTTTAACATCTAGGTGCACCCCTTCCATGCTTTTCTTTCATTCTTTTTTGTTTGTTTGTTTGTTTGTTTGTTTTTGTTTTTGCTGTGGCATACTATTAGAACTACCAGAAATTCTGAGTGATGTCATTGGTGTCTGTACTTTCAGGCCACAGAGCTGTGCTGAATCATATGCTCCTTTCCCTTCTGGTTGTAGCCTTATCCTGACCTCTTGCCAGCTGTCTCTCCCTTTCAATTGAACCATCTCTAATTCTCAATCAACTTTACTTAGTCACTAAGTTCTTTGCTACCAGTCTTTGCACCACCACATCTAGCCCAACTTCTTCATCTCCATCTTCTATACTCTATTTATAGCTGTACCTTTCATTATTTCACACCATTTGTGTCAACTTAAAATGTGCGCGGCCAGTTTCTTTTGCTATGACAAAATATCTGAAGCTGAATATTTCAAAAGAAGTTCATTTACCTCATAATTTGGGAGGCAAAATGCCTAAGCCTGAATGCTCCAAGGACTCTCACTCTCTGTCACCTCTCAATATTCACCTTCAATTTGTTCCCATCTGCTGCAGGAGGAAGATGGTGGCTGAACAGAGAGCTTGGCCATGAGTATAAAAGAATGTCATTAGAAGTCTTTTTATCTATCTATCTATCTATCTATCTATCTATCTATCTATCTATCTATCTATCTATCTATCT
>BDUI01013992.1:20186-33591 GCA_002335545.1 Apodemus speciosus | reverse complement strand
CATTAGAAGTCTTTTTATCTATCTATCTATCTATCTATCTATCTATCTATCTATCTATCTATCTATCTATCTATCTCTTTTCATAGAGAAGTAGGTTGCCCAAGAAGGGTTTTTGATTCTTTCTTGAGAAAGAACTTAAGGACTTAAGGTTAGGTGGGTAGGGAGGGGAAGAGACTCTGGAGTCAGTTAGTGAAAACTGTGATCAGAATATGTGCGAATTTAAAAACTGTTTTAAAAAGAAAAATATAATTAATCACAATAACAATCATAATGGTGATAATAAATATCTTTATCTCTCAAAAACAAAAGACAGTCTGAAGTCTGCAGCCCTTCTTTGGGGACTCTTGTGGTGCTTTGTTCTGTGACTGACATAGGACTTGCACACCAAAACATTGATGATTTCTGCACACGGGGACCACTGCAAATGCTTGCATAGGGATTTATAGACTCTGCAAATCTGTATTTTCAGACTAAACCCGTTTTGGAGAAATTGTACAATTATTTACATTTGTTTTTTATGTTGTACTAGTATACCTTAAGAAATGTTTAATTTATACAGTTGTTGATAGGTTTTATCGTAGTCATGTCCATTTTCGACCATTGTTCATTTTCTTTTTATGATCAATTTATATGCCTGTGACTTGTGAGCGTCTACACACAATAGGTGTTCCATAATATCAGCCTCTATGTCATTTTCCCCACCAGACAGCAAACATTTCCCAGTTAAATGAGTCAAGCAACAGAGCTGTTGTCCTCTAGGGGAAAATAGTGTTTTCCAGTGTGTGTGTTTAAATTCACCAGGCCTGCTTCAGAGACATGAATCTCATTTGCACAGAAATCTGTTATTTGTTCCTTTTGGGCTCATCAGGATGAACAAGTATGAGAAATCGCAGTCGTTTATAAAGATGTTCTGTAGGGAAATCGTTAGATATCAAAGCTCAGACTAAACCATTTCCAGATTACATGGCAGTAATTCTACCTCTCATTTAGCAAACCATTTACACATAAACTGGACTGGAGAATTTAACCAATCATTACTTTTAAAGCTATATTTTATTTGATCTTAGTAATTCTTAAAGTATTAATTGAGATACTTTATTATGTGATTTCTTATATTATCTTTTTTGTGGTTAATATCTATTAGTTGATATTAAAAAATTAAAGTTGTGAAAACTATGATAGCTCAAATTACTGAAACTGAATTTGTATAATTGTCATTTTTATTATAATCTATCTCACGTATTAGTCTCAAAGGACGGTTATTTAATTTAGAAATATCATTTGCCACTTATCCATAATAGAGTAAATATACTCTAATGGTAACTGATTATTAAAAACAAATTAAAATTAGCAAATAAAAACAGTAGTAGAGAAATAAATTGGTAACTGTAGTCTAAGAAATTGATGTCAATTTGCATATTTTCTTTGTGGTTTTTATGTTATTTCATTTCATCAATACAACAACCTCCTAGTCCACTAATATATTTTTTACTTATGAGTTTACAGAAATTGCCAAAGTTCGGAACTAAGCAGTGACAGACCCAGGATATTTCCTGACCTAAAACGTTTTTCTATCACTAAGACCCTCACTTCCTGATGGGATGCTAGGTGATGTAGGTAGAGGAAATGACTTACAGGGTGCACAGAGAAATAATCTCTGTCCTTGAAAATACTGCAAATGGGAAGATTCAGCTTCAAAGCACTGTTTTTGTTGTTGTTGTTGTTGTTGCTATTATTATTGTTGTTGTTGTTTTTCTTTTAATTCCCACCTTGCAACCAGACCAATTTCATTCACTGGAATTAAGGAAAAATCTCAAAGCCTTCAGTAAATAGATTTCAAATTGTGTACTAAAATTCAGTCTAGAAATGTTAAGTGTAATTGAATTATGTTTATTTCCCATGGATGAAAGCAAGTAATCATAGTTATACAAAATCATTATTCAGCAAATTGCGCCTTCACTTTGACTCTTATAGTTGGAGGGTGTTTCTTTACCCAAAGGATCTTTCACTATGTTGAGACTTCCTTTGCCCAGGGGATGGTAAAGCAATGTGGGAATGTACTTGTACTTTAAAAGGCTACACACACAGGAGTGAGCCTGAGAGGTTCTGCCAGAGCCTGACAAATACAGAGGCAGATGCTTGCAAAGAACCATTGGACTGAGCACAGGGTCATCAATAGAGAAGTTAGAGAAAAGACTGAAGGAGCTGAAGGGCTTTGCAACCCGATAGGAAGAGCAATAGTATCAACCAATCAGAACCCCTCCTCCACTCACCCAGAGCTCCTAGGGACTAAACCACCAACCAAGAGTACACATGGAGGGACCCATGGCTCCATCCACATATGTAGCAGAGGATGGCCTTGTTGGACATCAATGGGAGAAGAGGCCCTTGGTCCAGAGAAGGCTCGATGCCACAGTGTAGGGGAATGCCAAAGCAGGGAGGCAGGAGTGGGTGGGTGGGTGGGCAGGTGAGCACCCTCATAGAAGCAGGGGGAGGGGGAATGGGATAGGGAGTTTCCTGAGAGGAAACTGGGAAAGGTGATCACATTTGAAATGTAAATAAAGAAAATATCCAATAAAAACAAGGCTACACACAGCCCTCAGTTCTTCTCATTGTACTGTCACATTTTGGTATGGCAAGGCCATGCTCAAACTAATCCAAGTAGGATGACACACTAGTGCTCTGGATACTGATCCAACTCGAACCTTAGAGTTTAAATCAGCAGAATTGTAGCAACCCATAATGGAATCCCTGGTTGTCAAAAGCTAAGATACCACTACTTAAGGAGAATGCAGATGAATACCTACATTATGTTTGCCAAGACTATGCTGGCATTAATGTAAATGGCAGAGGGAGAAGATTTTTAAATGATCCTTGTGTGATGGTTTGCATATGCTCATTCCAGGGAGTGGCACTATTAAAAGGGGTGGCCTTGTTAGAGAAAGTGTGTCACTGTGGGGGTGGGTTTGGAGATCTTCCTCCTAGCTGCCTGAGGATGCCCAGTCTGTTCCTGGCTTCCTTTGGATAAAGATGTAGAACCTCAGCTCCTCCTGTACCATGCCTGTCTAGATGCTGTCATGCTTCGGCATTAATGACAATAGACTGAACCTCTCAATCTCTAAGCCAGCCCCAGTTAAATGTTGTTTTTTTTTATAAAACTTACATTGGTCGTGGTGTTTGTTTATAGCAGTAAATCCTGACTAAGACATCTTGCATAGCTCTCACAGTAGGGGAGAACCTTGATTTTAGTTTGGAGATAAGAATATGAGCATGCATATGGTCATATGGAGAATTTATGTGGTCATGTGACAAAGTCAAAGTTGGAAATTTACCTCAATGGATTCAGACTAAAACAGAAATATGAATTCAGATCTTAGTGAGTATGATGATATCTTAGTTTTATCATTACTGAACCAAATCACAAACAAAAACAGATTAAGGAAGGAAAGCTCTCTTCTGCTTACTGTTTCAGAGGATTTCTTACAGTAGTTGGGAGAGAAACATACACCATGGTGCATGGCAGAGTGGGGCAGAAAGCCCAAAGTGTCAAACCCAAGTCAAGGATGCCTCTTCTTGACTGATTACCTTTAAGTAGGGATTTGAATCTTGAATACATCAATGTATTAAATCATACAGGAAGTCAGGGTAATCGCTGAAAAGGCCCTCACAAACACACTCTGCTATGTGGTCGATTAATCTCATGTAATTTTCAAGTCCACTCAAGTTGACAAATACTATTAATAGTGTCTGTATACATAATAACTTGTAACACACACACATACACACACATTCAAGATAACACAAGTTATCACCTGTTTCAAGGAGAATATTTTGTGGCAATTTTTTTGCAGTAGTCTTCATTCTAGTGTCTTTTAACAGGTGTCTTCAGGTAAAAGTCTCATGCCATTTCTTTAAAGTAATTGAATGCTTCCTTAAGAATCAATTGCATTGACTAAGTAAGTGAAGTACTGACTTGGACAGCTAAAAGGAAATTTAACAGTTGTGCATTGCATTGTGTYATGAGTTGTTTTCAGCCCACTGAAGACCCTTTAGTATGTATTTACAGGATTTTCATCATGGGACTTATTAGTAATAAATTCTTTGTCATCAAAAGCCAACAGTCAATGGAGACACCTTATGCTTACCAGAGCCAAATAAGCTACATTACCACAGTGTATCAAACCTGCCTATGCATTACAACCACTTGGGGGATGTTTTCCAAATCTAGCATAGCAGGTTTTTACCCAAGACGGAATAATTGTCTCTTAAAAGTTCTTGGGTCTGACTGTGATGTGATTGGACATAATGCTATATTCAAATTTTAAAAAACTAAATAGTTTTTTCTCCAGCATGAGCATCTTTCCCTATGGTCTAGTTTTTGTAGTCATACAAAAATTAAGAGGATTTTGATTCATGTATCATCTTAAATGTTATTTCAGAAACAAAATAAAATCGCGACTAGATTGTAATTCATCTACTTCCTTTGGTTATTATTTTTAATTATGTTAAGTTGGAAGACATAAAGACCCATGCTTGAATGCCACATTGTGACCTCAACCATATTGACACTATCATAATACAATTACTCTCCAGACCTCTTTGTGGCATGCAAAACTAGAGACGTGTACCTTTGCCAAGTCCCAGGCAACCACCATTCCACTTTCTTTCTAAGGATCTGACAACTCTAGAGACTTCCTGTAAGTGGGATCACATAAAATAATTTGTCTTGTTATGATTGGAGTTTATTTTCTTTAGTAAGATTTCCTTAATGTTCTCAAAATTGATTCATATTTTAGTATGCATAGGGTTCATTTTTATGGTTGAACAGTATTCCATTGAATGTATACGCTATATTTTATCTGTACATTCAGCTGTCTATACACACATGAATTACTGTTACCCATTGGCTATTATGAGTTATGAACATGGATGACAAAATTCTTTAAAACTTTGCTTTAAAATTATTTTTAGTGTCCCGTCAGAGTTGAGACTGCTGGATCACATGATTATTATATTTTTGATATTTTGAGGGATCACACAGGCCACATCAGTCTATGTTACCACCAAAAGTATATGTGTTCCATTCTTTCCAAGTACTTATTAACATCTCTTATTTTTATCATTTTAAATTGTGGTGTTTCTTATTGTCATGAGATATCTCATTATGGTTTGGATTTGCATTTCCATAATGACTAATAATATGAAACACCTTTTCATGTATACATTGGTTATTTGTGCATTCTCTTGGGGAAAATGTTTATTAAAACCTTTGTCACATTATTCAGTTGGGTTGTTCTTATTAAGGTTTTATGCATTTGGAGACCAACCATTGTCAGATAGACAATTGAAAGATATTCTTCCYCATTATGTCAGTTGCCTTCTCACTCTTAATTATGTCTTTTGATGCACAGAAAATTTTAATTTAAGGTGGTATACTTTATGTATTTTTACATCTTTAGCCTATGCTTAGTATCCTATCCAAGAAATCACTGCCAAAGCCATTCATTTGCTTTTAACAAAATCCATCTTGTAAGACATAAAAGATGATTTGCAATGTAAATCATTTGGACAGCCTGAATGAATTTTGTCATTCAGAACACAAGATATTAAAAACAGAGAAAAACAGAACTGTCAAACTGGAAGTTTATTGAAACTCACCCTATAATTTTTGAAGGGAAAAAAATAGTGCATCTTGTTTGCTTAGTTAGTTAACTGACTTCTCCTAAGCATCTCACCCCCATGTGGTCATGGGGCCTTTCCTGTGGAAACACAATAGGAGTGCTTTGAAGTCAGAGCACAAAAAGTCTTTGTTTAGTTTATACTGTTTAGTTTAGTGAGTCTTAAAGATCTTCTCAGTATATATCCAGAGTAACAAACTGTTAGGCCAGAACGTGCTAAGTAGTGTGTCCACACTACTGTGTACAGTGCTCTGCATCAAACTAAGTTCCTTCACRTACCAGGCATTCTCGACCTCTGACCTGTGCACTCAGCTTTCCATGTACTCTTTTAGGGAAGAGTCTAGCTGCATTTCCCATTCTAACCTTGAATGCACTCTTCTCAAACAGGCCTTGAAGTTGTATGTCTTCCAGATTCAGCCTCCCAGGGAGTTAGCAGTTCATGTTCATGTTCCTGGTTTGATTAGGGCAAGCAAATTGGGATCCTTGAGAAAAGGAATGCCAGTGACCAACAGTGAGTGCATGAGATGCCACGCTTGTGTCAGAATAGAAGCTTATGGCTTTGGTTTGGACTGCCTTTCTGAACAAATGAGGCAATGAGTACCCGTAATGCTCTGTCACATCTAAACTGAGTGGGCGATGCAAGGGTGAGGATGGGTACTCCCATAAATGTGTTTGAAGAGTCTTTTCCTGAATTCAATAAATGATCCTAGAAACAACCACCAAGTCCCTGGGGGTTCCCATGTCTCAGACATCTCAGAGGTCAAGATGCAAAAAAGAGACTCTCTGTAAACTTCCATGTGGGATGACTAGACTCTATATTTTAAAGCTCATTTTGCTTGTTGGAATGTGCAGCATATAGACCTTAAAGAGCCATGTAAGGGACTGGTTTTATATGCCTTCCTTCAAAGATTGAGCAATGATTACCCAGGGAGACACCAAGTCAACACAGGCTGCCAGCAATTAATGTCAAAAAATGAGACTGTCGAATCCAAAGGCTTATATATTGCTAGAATGGTCACCAGAGGTAGAACCAAAAAGAAAGAAGTGTAGGTATGCACTTCAGGGCTGGAGATTCCCTCTGTGTCTCCCAGGATTATCTCTCTCTCTCTCAACCAATCACAGAATCTTTAGGTTTCTGCACTGACTTCCCCAAAGTAATGAGGACACACAAGGGTCCTGCCCATAGGAACTATTCCTTCCTACCACAGTTCCACGTTAGCTGATCGTACTGATTCAGGCTGGACAGCACTCTCTTTTCTCCACTTGCAGCTATCTTTGAATAAAGGGGTTACATTCTATACAGAAAGCATAGCTCACTGCTGTACTGTTGCTACTGTGTCCATGAAATATTATATTGGTAAGACTGACTAGCAGATTCTCCAGATCTTCTAATTTATGGCATTCACTGTAAAATCCTTGGACATCTGCGGGAGTCATTCAGGTTGAATTAGGTTTTCCATGTGAAGTACAAGTGGGTCAGGCCATTAGGGTTACTTTTTGATAGTGTCAGACGTGCTAACAAAATGCTGTTCTTCAGAGCAAACTGGGCTTGTGGAAGCTTTGAGGGAAGGCTTTTCAAAATTCTTGATTAAGCTGTATATACAAGAAGTCAGAAAGGATACATCAAGAACCTCTGTTAAATGAATTATACACTAAAATAACTTGAAATACACCATAACCCAACCATTA
The DNA here is from genome assembly GCA_002335545.1 of Apodemus speciosus. Taxonomy (NCBI): domain Eukaryota; kingdom Metazoa; phylum Chordata; class Mammalia; order Rodentia; family Muridae; genus Apodemus; species Apodemus speciosus. Next base: position 26,224 of record BDUI01013992.1, on the reverse strand, counting down.
TAATCTTAACCAGTCCTATTTACACAGGAAAAGGTAGCCTGTTCACTAAGAGGAAAATCCATAAGGAGAACTGCTATTTTCTTCTCAGAATCAGGGATTCTAGTGCAGTAATTTTTTTGGATTGCTTAGCAGAACAGAAATGGGGCTAAGACACAAGAGTGTTGGAACTCATATTTCCACTGGATATTACAAAGAACGTCTAGAGAACAGGCTGCCTTGTGAGAAACAGACTCTCATCCAAATGTTTCTGGAGAAACTGGACAGTTCCTTCTTAGGACTTCTGCAGAAGATATTCCTTTGCTGGATGAGAAGCATACTAGACAACTGTCTGTGTCCCTTTAAGTCAAAAGGATGGAAGGCTCTAGAGAGCCCCTGGATGAATCACTGGTACAAAAAAGGTCATAGAAATGAATCCTCACCTAACCGAATTTAGTATTTATGTTTTCAAAATCCATAGGAGGCCAAAGGGCAGTTAGTTCTCTAGTTTCAGAAAGATCTGGAATGACATAGACCCAAAGATAGGTGTTGGCTTTCTGGGGATCTGAAGAGGGATGTAGAACAGGTAGGCGGAGGGCTTGAGAGTCAGCCTCAACAGAGTCAAAGTAAGGACCAATTTTGATGTCATTTCTTAGCACATTATTTCCATCAACTTTATCCTTTCCCCCATGAATATAGGCAAAGAGCAGACAAGGAGCCTTTACTGGGTTGCAGCTATAGCCATTAGACCTGAATGTTACCAAAATGTCAGTTGATTCTTTTTAGGTGCCCAGAAATTCCTCCAATCCAATTTGACCGTTTCCTCAGCTCCTTTCAGTTTTACATCTCTCAGAGTTCACATGTGGCCTCTGGTCTTGTCCTTTCTGTAGTCGTCATCCTACCTCCGTAGCCCCMTCCTCCTTCTTTCCTAGAGTCCTTAACCTCAGATAAGCCCTCTCATTTGGGATTTCCTCATCTTTACTTTCAGAATCAAGGCTGTGAGTCATCCCCCACTTCCCTGGTCCTTTTAGATATGTCGTGGTATTAATTAGTGGAGCTCCAATGAGGAGAACTGACTRCAACCCTCTTGAATGATATTTGCACAACAGTCAAGTTTGAGAAACTCTTTCWAGGTTATAAGGTGCATGCAAGCAGTCAGCACATAGGGCTACCACTTTAAGGCATGGTTCAGCAGTGTAACCTATTCCCTGCACTTAAACCAGCCCCTTCTGTATTTGTGTATAAAGGTAGAAACTATGCAATGAGGATAATTTTAAAATTCATCGCCAGATTCTGTACTCAGTCAACCAAATTTTACCAGCGTTATTCTGTGGAGATGATATTGGACTAGACTAGGGAGTAGATAAATGTTATATCACACTAGATAGTGATATATCACACAAGATAGAATTTATTGATTTCTGTGATTTTAGGCATTTATTGACTGTAGAATGAAGTTGTTAGTTTTTCTTATAGACTATGATTTTACTATTTTTAAATCTAAAGTGTTCACCTAAGTGTTATACAGAGATTTTCAGTTTGTTGGAAAGAAATGTCTGGAAAAAGTTAGGATATGAGAAAGTCCAAAAGATATGAATAGGTTGAGATATGAGAGCTGTAAGAGTTGGTATTAGGAAGTTATAGTGTGACTGACAAATGGACTCAAATAATCAGTCTTTTACAACCAAAATCATATGTATGTACATAAAAAACAAAAACTTACCCACAAGAACTCAAACCCAAGGCACTTAGGGTAGACATTTATCAGACAGAGCAGGAGACAAAATTAACCTGYTTGCTTTCATTGAACCAAAGCTGTGAAGTAGAGCAAGGAAAATAGAATTCTCAGTCAGCATCATGCCAGCTCTTGAAGTGTCATTCCACCATACTGACATGTCTTCTTTACAGAGTCTACTGTTTCCAGTCACCAAAGCTAGAAACAGGACTCACTTCACACTCACGTGCTGTAAAGGCCATTCTGAAAACATACCATCCACTTGAGTGCATTGGTTTTCTTTGCCACTTGGAATCAAGGGGGAACATCCCAAACCTGGTCAAAGCAACAGCTTTCTTATATTTTCCCTTCTGCTAGAATTTTATCCAAATTGCTAGAGAAGGTGGAAATTTCTTTTTTTCCCCCTCTGTTTGGTCAGCACTTGATATAGATGGTAACACTTGCTTTCCTTGGTGAATGAGGCTTATAGCTAAAATCCATTACTGAAAGACACACAGAGGCCACCACTGCCATTTTTGAGAAATGGAAGGCAGAACTTTTAAAATAACAAAGTGTCTTTCCTCTCATCCCAAACATGCATGTTACTTACTTTTCTCATACGAAGGAGAAATTAGCTGAACATCTGACAACCTCACCTTAACAATTAAAATGTAGTTGTTGACGGCGTTCTGGAAGTCCTCTCATGTGGCTCTTCCACTGCACTTCAACTCTTCAGAAGGGGGACTCTTTCTTCATGGACTGGAAGGATGAGAGGTGTCCAGGAAGCATCTGAGAACTGACTCTCTTTCCATTGCCAGCCAGTGGTTTCTCTGTAGCACTGCTAGACTCCAGCACCCASCCTCTGTCCTTGCTGAGGTCATATTTTTTTCCCATTTCTCCTTTGAAAATGTAAAAAATAGCAAAGATAAAAGTACCGGTGGCTACTGCCAAGTAGACGGTGTACAGGGTACCAACAATGGCCGAGGCAAGCATGAGGTCCACAAAGAAAATRAGCAGCTTGACCAGCATGTCTGCATTTCCTCTTGATGCAGGATGTGTCTTAAAATTCCCAAAGCACTCACCAGGCAATCAAATCTCTGAAAAATATGATCAGGAAAAGGATATTTCAGAATATGCTAATGGAATTTGTGATTTCTCCTAGTATCTACCAAGGGAAACATAATATGATGAAACTTTTGATTTCCCAACTAGGACAAAATCGTGGCTAAAAGTCAAGTCTGGACCATTGCTTCATTGCTGGTCTTTTAACAGGGAGAAACACAGGGGTCATCTTATTCCCTGTATAATTCTCTTAGTTTGTAGATTCTGAGCAATGGAGCTGTGCTAACATGCATTTTCAAGAGTTCTTTATAGAATTCTATATTTCTTAGGAAACAAAAATGTACTGATCCAGTGTGAAAGGAACATAAACACGTTTTTATACATCCGAAGACTCAGAAAGTTTTAGTTTTTTTTTTTTTTTTACAGGTTCTGTTTTCCCTCAAATTATTTAAGAATAAAATATCTTCACTTCCTTGGAATACGAGAAAAGTTGACCTTGGCCAATAGATCATACAATTAAAATTGTGCAATCACAGTTCAGTGCAGATATCAAAGGCAATAAATTCAAATTAGAAAGCAAGTTAGAGGGCTACTCCAGACAGGAGGTAAGAAGGACGCCATGTTCACATACTCGTTTGAATGATTAAAAAACATAATGCCATGAAATTACGATGGCTGGCTGCCTCAACAAGGCAAACGACACACTGAGGGAGATGTAAAGTTGTGTAACAAGTGTGGTTCTCAAGTGAAGCAAACTGAACTGAAGTGCGATTCAGCAAAAATGATGGCACGTGGGAAATGAGAATTCATTTGTCCTTCATATGGAGAATTTTTCTTCAAGTGTCAGAGACTCAGAGCATGTGTGCCTGCATCCGGATACTTCCATTACACAGCCTGAATTTCCGGTACACTTTTCTGATCTCTGACTATCTGAAATGCTGATCTAGATTCATTCATTTATTGACTAATTCATTTCTATGTGCACATGTCCAGGGGGATTTCTGCACACCATGATGCACATATAAAAGGTCAGACAGCAACTCGTGGGAGTTGGTTCTCTCCTTCTGTCATGTGGGTCCTTGGGATGGAATTAAGGTCATCAGCCTGGATGGAACGCACCCTTGCCCACTGAGCCATTTATCTGCTACTGGTTGTATAAGTCTTGTTGTATAAGAGACTTAAAAACAACACAAGGCATCTTAATCTATAAAGGTGATAGAACAGAATATCTAGGCTATAAACTAAACACTGTAATTGTAGCGATGTAGCCAACTTTGGAAGTATAGTTGGGTAGGTTGAGAGAGTTAAATAGTATTAATCTCTATAATTTACATAGTTGTAATTAAAGGGATACTCTAGTAAGAAATAAGCATTAGGTATAGACTTAAAAACAATGGAGATGGCTAATAAAAGAAATGGAARTATACAATTAGGATGCTTATAAGACAGAATGGGCAATAGAAAGGGTTGCAGTTTTCATTTCCATGGCAAGCCAGCAGTCTGTTTAAAATGGCCAAATATCAAGTTCTATTGATAAGCCTTTCATCTAGGTCAGATGGTCAGGTATATAGCACTAGTCTCTGTACCCACTGAGTACAGAGATTTCCCTAGGCAGTCTTTACCCTCTAAATGTAAAATGTAGTTTAGACAAAAAACACCATGAAATTTTTATAATCGTGTTTGATGACACTAGAAATGATAACAGTAGGTGTATGGTTTTACTATGTAGTTTAAATCAACTTCACTTCCCTTTAAAGACATACCTTCTACAAATCTTATACATTGTCTACATTGTGTTTTTACTAGGTCATACTGCTCTACAATTTTCTATATCATTTGCAGAAGGATTAAAACCAAAAGGTTTTAGCATACAATACAGTACATGTTGCCAACGCCATCTATTGTCCCTACATTTTAGTGAAATATAAATAAAATGTGCTATGCACAAATGAAGATTCTCTATGGTCTTAAAGAGTGCACTGTGTAAAAATTCAGGAGACAAAACACAGAACAAAGCAAAGGTAATTTACAAAAAGTGTAAATTGACAAGGTAAAGAGATGGCTAAATGGTTAAGAGCCCTGGGTGCTCTTCCAGACATCCTGAGTTCAATTCTCAGCAACTMTATGCTGGCTCACAACCGTCTATGACGTGATCAGACGCCCTCTTCTGACRCATACAGGTGTACATGCAGATAGAGGACTCGTATACATAATATAAATATGTATTTTAAAATGTAAATTGACATAGTATATGAAGATGAAAAGGAAAGGTAATTGAAGACATGGATATTATTGATGAGAAATCAAACTGTGAATTATARGTGCATTGTATTAGTCTAAAATACATTTCTAAGCTTCAAACCTGTTTCAGATTCCTTTGGTAGTTTTTGCATATTAGACTAGTAACTGAAAACTACCTGGTAGATGGTAGTGTTATGATCATTAGCACAGGTGAGTTGCCCTTCTCCTTAGGTAGAATACATATGCCCCATTTTAGCAAAGAGATAAACTTGGCCATGATCTCTTTACCAAAGCAGCTCAATCAGGTAAAGAAACATCAAAACAAACTTCAGAGCTGAGGGGAGAGACTGAATCTTAGTGGAAAAGTGCTTGTGGAGCACATGCAGGGGCCGGGGTTCCATCCCCAGAACTGAAAGAAAGGGGAAAAAAGGACAGACATGCACTAAGTGTGGCTTGCTTGTAAACTCCACTCCCTGGCTTTGMAAGGCTGTTAGAGAAGAAAAGGCAGGGATGGAATTCAGATTTTCTCACTGAATTAAAAAAAATGAAATAAAACTWAATCCTCACAGAGCATTTAATAAAATCAAATAAATGCTTAACATTCTTCAAGCACATTAGTTATGGGAAATTAAATTACTATTTCATTAACTGTAAGAATATTTAGTTTAGTGTGTCTTTCCTAATGCAAAAGTACATTTTGGAGGTCAAGTCGAGGAAAGATTTTCTCCAGTTCTCTTAAGAATTTGCTGTTTCCCAGCACTCACATTGGGCAGGTCACAACCACTTGTAACTCCAGCACCAGTGGATGTGGACCCTCATTTCATGTCCCCAGATATCTGCATGCACATACATGTAGATACACACAAATGCGAGCAACACACACACACACACACACACACACACACACACACACACAATTTTTTTTTTAAGTAAAAGAAGGGCCAGGGGTGATGGCACACACCTTTAATCCCAGCACTCAGGGGACAGAGACCAGTGGATCTCTGTGAGTTCAAGGATAGCTCAGGGCTTTGTTATACAGAGAAAC
>BDUI01013991.1:8225-37189 GCA_002335545.1 Apodemus speciosus | reverse complement strand
AATCCCAGCAACCAAATGGTGGCCCACAACCATCTTTAATGGGATCCGATGCCCTCTTCTAGTGTGTATCTAAAGACAGCTGCGGTGTACTCATATAAATAAAAAGTAAATTATAAAAAAGAACACTCACTACTCTTGCCCAGGACCTGGTTATAGTTTCTATCCTCGTCCACATAGCATCCTTACAGCTGCCTGTAACTCAAGTTCCAAGAGATCCAACACCTTCCTCTGGCCTCTGTGGGAACTTTATACACAATACACATAATATACACACAGGCAAATACTCATAAGCATAAAATTAATAATGTTGAGCATGGTGGAGCATGCCTTTAATCCCAGCACTTGGGATGCAGAGGTAGGTGGATCTCTGAGAGTCTGAGGCCAGCCTGGACTAGAGTGAGTTCCAGGACAGCCAGGGCTACATACAAAAATCCTGTTATGAAGAAATAAGAAGAAGAGGGAGGAAGAAGAGAAGAAGGGAAGGAGAAGAGGAGGGAGGAGGAGGAGGAGGGAAGAAGGGGAATACATTCATGTCCACTGACTCATCTGGTCTATTCCTAAGTAAATGCCTAAGAGAAATACATGAGAATACTGACCACAGGCACACAAGTGTTTTAGTAGCATTTAAGAACTCCTACTATACCACATAGTGAGTTCCACTGTCCTTTAGCTGCAGAATGGCTACACAGTGATGTGCAGTGTGCTCACGTGGTGTTAGTCATCAAGGGGAACTGGCAAACCCCTTCTACAGGGACAAGATGATTTTCACAAACACTGTATAACAGAGGTCAGACACAAAAAACACACTACTGACGCCTTTACTACAAAGTAAGTGAAAAAAATAAAGGCTTTTAGTTTCATATCTACCTGTCTATGTAGCTCAGGCTGGACTGAATTCATGGCAATCCTCCTACCTTATTTTCTTGAATACTAGGATCACAGGTATAAGTCAACATATTCAGCTTTCTATTAAGTATGTTCTGTGAAACTATTTTAGTTTTTTAGACAAGTTCTCACTTTTGTGTAGCTCTGTATGTACTAGAACTCACTCTGTAGAACAGGATAGCCTCAAACTCACAGAGATCTGCCTGCTTTTGCCTCCCAAGTGCGGGAATTAAATGTGTGCCACCATGCCCAACATGTTTTGTTACCATTAAGACAATAAAATGCCCACATAATTTATATGTATATTATTATAAAACTACATAAAGTTATAAATGTAAGGTTAGTGATGCAATGAATTTACAATTATTATTATTATTATGTGTGCATGTATGGCGCTGGGAATTAAGCCTGGGATTCCCAAATGCAAGGGAAACACTTGACTATTGCATTGCATCTGCTCACACTTTGAACATGTGTGTGTGTGTGTGTGTGTGTGTGTGTGTGTGTGCACACGCACGCGCGCGCGCACGTGCACGCCCATGCACATGCCTGTGTGTACATGTACCATTGTATAAGATTGGAGGTTAGAGGACAATTTGTGGCAGTCAGTTCTCTCCCACAAGGGTTTCAGGCTTGATGGCAGGCATCCTTATTGATAAGCCATCTTGGTGACCCTGACCCTTGCTGACCAGGTCTCTGATGGCTGTCCTGGAATTCAGTCTATGTAGTCCAGGCTGGCCTAGAACTTATTTTATAAATCAGGCTAGCCTCAAGTTGTGACAATCTTCTCTCTCCGCTTCCTGAGTACTGGGAACCCACTTGCAGTATTTAAAAACAAAGCAGAGGACAGTTCTATTGATAAGAAGCTCAGCTGTTAACAAATGTAATCTCTGGTGATAAAAATCATGATTACCTTTGAGAAGTCAACTGCTCAGAGTCACGGGCATTTCATGGATTCCAACACAGTTCTGTACCCTTACTTGGACAGTACTGATGTGAGTGGTTCGCCCTGTGGAGACCCACTGAGCTGTGCACGCACACATACTTACTTCAGTACAAATATTTCCTTAGACTGGATATGGTGCCACATGCCTTTATTACCAGTGCTTGGGAGACAGAGGCAGGCAGATCTCTGTGATTTACTGTCAATTCCACATGTAAAGTATTTAAACATTGTTTAATGTGTATACATGAGTGTGTGTACATGTCAGGGCCAGAGTTTAATGCTGGGTGTATTTCTCAATCACTCCACCTTTTTTAACCTTTTACTCCCTTTTATTTCTAGATGTGTGCCTTTGCACACATATCATACACCATGTTTGAAGGCCAGAGGACAACTTACACGAGCTGTTTCTTTCTCTCCACTGTGTGGGTCCTGGGATTCAGTTGTCCTGATTATACATACAGTGGACCCAAGTGTGAGTCCAACCACTCCATTAGACTTCATGGAAAATTCCTTTTTCTGCTGAGCTATCTTGCCAATCTACTCTTCTTATTTTTTGGGATAGGGTCTCTCACTGAACCTGACTTGTCTCTGTAGACAGGCTGGCTAGCAGTGTCTGACCCCAGCAGTGCCTTGCCCACCTGGTGCTAAGGATCTGAGCTGTCCGAATGATCTACTGACTTACTACTAAGCATCTCTCTGGTTTTCTTTACGTTTATTTACTTTATGTATACAAATGTTCTATTTCCATGCACATGTGTACAACATGTGCACGACTGTTGAGTCCTTTTGTGTTATACATGATCGGGAGATACAATGTGGGTGTTGGCAACCAAACTCAGGCCCTCTGGAGGAACAATAAGCGATCTTAATGGCTGAGTCATCTGTCCAACCCATTTCCTTTGTCTTTTTTTTTTTTTTTTTTTTTTGGTTTTTCGAGACAGGGTTTCTCTGTGTAGYCCTGGCTGTCCTGGAACTCACTCTGTAGACCAGGCTGGCCTCGAACTCAGAAATCCACCTGCCTCTGCCTCCCAAGTGCTGGGATTAAAGGCGTGCGCCACCACCGCCCGGCCATTTCCTTTGTCTTTAATTTTTATTTAATTAACATGCATTTTGCAGTGCTAAGAAAGAAACCTAAGCAAGGCTTTTTAGAAAATATTTATTTTCTATCTATGCATGTTTGTCTGCATACCACAGGCATACCTGTTCCCCACAGAGGCCAGAAGTGGGTGTTAGATGCCTGGGACTGGATGTTGTGAGCAACCATGTCTGTGCCGGGAATCTAAACCTGGGTCTACTAGAAGAGCAACCAACACTCCTACATGCTGAGCCATCTTTCCAGTCTAGAACCCAAGGCTCTGTGCATGCTAAGCAAGCCCACTGCCACTGAATTACATCCTATCCCTCCCTCCCTCCCTTTTTTTTCCTTTCTTTCTTTTTTTTTTTTGGAGATAGGGTCTCATTATGTTATTTAGACTAGCTTTAAACTTGTGATCCTGCCTCAGCCTTCTGTGTATTAAGGATGACAGATGTATTGGGGCTACAGAGATACAGTGGCTAAAACCATGTGCTGGTTTTGTAGTGAGCCTGAGTTCAGTTCCCAGCATCCATGTGTTAGCCCCCCCATAATTAAAAATAATAAATCTAAAAGGATATTTCTGATACATAGTAAAATGCTCTACCAGTGATATATACTCCAACTACTTACTTTTTATATTTTATTTGAAAAAGTTTCCCTTTTGAAAAGTTAAACAGAAAGATACTATGAGAGCTTTGTGGCTCTCATGGTCTCAGAAGACACCTGCTTCATGTCTCTAAGGCTACGGAAACTTTACATGGCCTCTGAACAGGGAGACTAATCTTCCCCAGTGGGTTTATGCTCAGATATGAAAGCAAATAAACCAAAACCAAAACCAAACAAGCAAAAAACAAAACAAAACAAATCAACCCTCAAGCCAAAACAGTCTCTAGATCCTGAAGGACTTTTTGTTTTTGTTTTGTTTTAAGCAGCAGGAGCAGCACCTGCCTGAGCAGCGCCTGCCTGAGCAGATGGGCATCCTGGACTCAAGCACTACTTCAGTACCTTTCAGCTGGGTAAGTTGGGCAAGTTTCTTACTTCTCTGTGCCTCAGTTTCCTCATCTAATCTTGTAAGATTGTTTTGATGACTTTTTGTTAAAGCCAGGCATAGAGTAAGTCCTAGGTAAATGTTAGCACGTACAATCATGACAGTAACAGTGCTGTTTAGTAGTGTTATCTAAACCTCCCAAGAATCTGTGGCCACAATACAGCATCAAATGCATAGTGGGACTTCTCCGGCAGAGCTGCAGCCTGGGAACTCACTCCAGCATCCCGAGCATTCCCCAGAGGCAGACTGCCAAGGTGGCTGTTCCCCAGCCTTACAGACAGTACTCAAGAGTGGGGAACAGAGGGTTCCTCTAGTCTGCAGCCCACCATGACCTGCTTCAGAAAAGGGGCACACAGTGTGGAGAGCAGAACTCAGTGGGAAGTGGGCTCCTTAGATGAGACACGTGGGCCTGCCCAGAGGCCTGTCACCAACCTGTGCTGGACACGGTTTCCGAGGGCTGAAAGATGGCAGTAGAGGAAGATGGTGGAGATGCTGTGGAGGAGCTGGCAGACTCCTTCCCTTCAAGCTCTGCTACAGGCAGCAGCAGGTTCTGGGCCAGGTGAGTGGGGCTGGCAGGGATGCCATTCTCCAGCAGGAACTCATCCAGGTCCATGTACTCTAGGTGGAAGGACTCGCCATCGTAGGGGATGGTCTTGTCCCAGATGGGTGGCATGAGGGAGGCAGAGACGGCCATGGTACTGGCTGCTGCTGACTCGTCTTCCTCCAGCTTTTCCTTCCCCTTTTCCTTATCTGCAAACAAAATCTGTGATGAGACACCACACAAGAGAATAACTCACCCCATGATGGGGACAGTGAGCCTTGGAGAAGACCCATCTTTCTCGGAGGCCTGTTTCCATCCAAACCCCATATATACCTTTCAAGAGCACATCCTGTCTTCTCATTGTACCCTAGTGCTTGAGCCAGGCAGGCTGGTCTCCTTAGGGAGTAGTACTACAGTCTCTTCTGGGTCTGGCCTTTGTGAAATGCCAGCTGCATATTCTGGGGCATGAGATGGTCCCAGTGTTAATCCAAAACAGTCTGTGGGCAGGCACCTATAGGAGAGGCTATGAGGAAGGAAGCAGTGCTTCTGACCTTTACTGATATCTTAGTGTGCAAAGGGCTGAGATCCTCAAGCCAATACCTTTCCCTGCAGTTAGTTTCTCCATAGCAATTTGGGGCTGCTACCCACTAGCTGTGGGACATGTGACCAGATGCATGTTACTTAACCTGAGTCTTAGTATGTTTCACTGTCACTTCTTTTGTGAAGAACAGAGACAGCATGTGAAAATGACTACTACCAAGTACATGGTTCACAGTACACAATCTTTATTGCTATGAGCTCACTCAGGGCAGGGACTGTGTTGGATTCAGTTCAGAGGCCAGCGAAGAGGCTGAGCAGTGGCTATGGGAACCTGTGTAGTGCCTGGAGAATGCTGGACTTTCAGACACATTGGCTTCAGGTGACTGCAATGAGAGGCTTGGAGCTCTTTTCAGAGCAACCAGTGTGGAAGGCTTTATCCTTGAATAAGCAGAAAAGACTGGAGGCAGATTTCCTGGGAGGATGGAGAAGGGAGGAGCTGAAGAAATGCTGTTTCTATTCAAAGCAAAGCTAATCAATTAGTGAAGATCAAATCCCCCATGTCTTAGTCAAAAGGTTATGCACACGGATATCCAAGAGAGGGTGATTAAGAAAAAAAAATACAGAGCAATGTGACAAGACAAGAAGGAAATCAGAGTGAGGAGGAGGCTCGGCAGAAAAGTGGGAGATAAATCATGACATGTTCGTAATGGGTTTTCGAAATTGAAGGAGACAACTTTGAACTCTGGATTTAGAAGTAAAAAAAAGAGAGACATCAAATATTATTATGTTGGAGAAAAAGCAGCCATGCTTGGGTCCCAAGACCAGACAGCCATAAGGAAGCCTATTAGTCCAAGAACAATGACCAGACCCTGTGAGGTGGAGGTTCTCACAAGCAGAACTTGCTCAGAGCCTATAATACGATTTAACATGAATTCTTATGGCTGCCTTTTTAATTTAATTTTTTTAAACCAGGCTTTGATTTAAAAACAACTGGTAGGCAACAGAACTCCCAGCCTGTGGGCTGGGTGGGCCAGATGGCCTCTCTGCCCATCTGAGTCCACATTCTGTTCAGAAACGACTGGACCAGTCGGGTGGGGTCACTTGGGATCAAAAGAGGTAAGAGAAGGGAGGAGATAAAAAGCAGTTTGACCAAAGGACAAGCAACAGGAAGTTCCTCATTTTGCCTGACTAAAGCAATTAAAACATTTTTTTTTCTGATTTTCTTAGATAGGGTCATGAAATCCAGGGTGACTTCAAACTTGATGTATATCAGAGGATGACCTTGAACTAGTGATCCCCCTGCCTCTACCTCTCCAGTGCTGGGGTTGCAAGCAAGCACCACTACAATCAGTCAGGCTATTTTAATTCAATGTTTGTAAGGTCAAGTTTTAAATTAATTTCAAAAGGTAAATGACTGACGTGTCCAGGACTTAAATCACAGTGACTGACACCAGTGGTTGTCACTTTCTACAACAGAAAGAAGACCAAACCAAGAGCCAGAAGGCCCACCCATGTGACCTTGAGAAACCATCTATGCCTCTCAAGAGTGTCAACTTTCCTCACCTACAAAGTGCAGATAATAACCCAAACAAGATAAGACTTTGTCAGAATGCTTTGTGAGTGTGTGCAAATATGTAAGGCGAAATCCCTGTATGACCTGCTACTCTCTGGTAAGCTTAAGCGAGAGCTGCCAGATGTGAGCACCAGCCCTTGCAGTTTGTCTTACACTCAGACCTGGATCGAATCATCACCTTCTTACAAACAAAAGGGTTTGTGCACATGAGGTCCTGAGGCCGGCGGAGAGAATCTAGCCTCACCTGATGAGCAGAAGCTATTTATAACGCAACAGTGACAACACTAAGCACAGCAGCCCCGGAACACACCCAAGAAAAGAAAAATGGCATTTTAGAAAGGGAAATGAGTTCCCCAGTACGGGCAATCCACAAAAAGCCGATTCCTTCCCGGAAAATCGAAGATCTGACTGAAAGCACACCTCAATGGACCTAAAACCCCATAATAGGTGGCAGTCCTCTGCTCTTCCAGGCCAAATACCAAGGCCAAGTCTGTTTTCCACACAAGGCCCCAGGGACCCTTGTGGCCTGGCAATTCGATGAAGCCCGGTCCTGCTATTGTGATTCCCAACAATCCACCAGGAGAGGGACCTCAGTGGTCACATTCTAACCCTCATCACAGCCCTATTTTGCCATCCTTCATCCCCTTCTTCTTCTTCTTTTTTTTTTTTTAAAAAACAGGCTCTGATTTAAAAACAACAGGGAGACTACCGATTCTCATTTCTGCACCTCAGCAGCGTCCCAGGGATGCATTTCCAGTAAAGCACCTCAGTGGACCTGCTCAATGTCCACTCGTAGAGAGGAAAAATCGTCCTCCTCCAGGACGAGCCAAAGACATACAAAGGCCATCTGCTATATTGATCAGGGCCTCTCAAACTTTGGTGGTGAACTCTGCACCCACGAGGGTGCAGTGGAGTGCTTCTTAAAATACACGCTCTGTCTCGAGATCCGCAGACTAGGTGAGGCCTAGGGATCCGCATTTTAAGGCAAGCAGCATCCTAGGGATGTGGATGCAGGCAGCCCCGCTGGCGCCCCCTCTAAGTGGCTGCTTCCTTGCAAAGTTCTGTTGACCTGTCCTTTCCAGATCATCCCCTGACTTTCTCTCTGGGCTAGAGGCCTAGTCCAGCAGGCCCCTAGTTATCTCGGGGCCCGCATAACACCACTCCACCGGACCGCTTCACCCTGACCTCTGACCGGGCCCGCCCCGCCCCCACAAGGCCCCGCCTTTACAGAAACCCCGCCCCCAGACACGCGCGAGCCGCCCCCCCTCACCGAGGCGCGTCTCGCGCGGGGGGTTCTCCATCAGCTTCTTCAGGACCAGAGGGAAGGAGCCCGACAGGCCCCGTTCTCCAGCTGCACGCCCCGGGCCCGGCCCCGCCTGAGGCTCCACAGGCGGCTTCTTCCCGCCGCCCGCGTCGGACATCGTGCCCTACGCCCCACTCGTGCGCCTCGCCTCCCCCGCCCGCACCCCGAGATGGGCCGGAGCGGCTCGACCCGCCGCAGCTGCTGACACGGGCAGCACTGCGCAGACGCGCTACTGCACCCCCGCCTCTCTCCATCCGCACCCCTCCTGCGGACTGGTTCCGTCTCATTCATTATTCATAAGGCCAGGCCAGCGGTCCCGGAGCGTGGCTTCCGATTGGTGAGCTCTGCGTGAGGGCGGGCACAGATCTTCAAGCTGGGATTGGCTGTGAGAACCAAACGATGTAGACACGTGCTGGGCCAGGTGAGGAGCGTCGCTCCGCCTGCCTGAGATCATCGGGGCCTTCGGTGGAGCACCATTGTTCTTTTTGCTCAGTCGCGTCCCTTTCGCCACCACTTTCGTGACTACACGTTTCCTTCCAGTCCATCGCAGCCTCCTTTTCCTCCTTCCCTCAGAGAAGCCATCTCAGAGGAAGGCGGAGCTGGGTCCTACGGCCCAGCCCCGACGGTCACGTGGAGCGGCAGCAGAGTCGAGCCTCGCGGGGCGGGGCAGAGAAGGAAAGACTCACGGCAGCCAATGGGACGAGGGGGCGGGGCCGGCGCGCCTGCACGAGGCTCTGCACGTGCGGCTGCGGCGCGGAGGGGCGGGGCGGAGAGGGGCGGAGAGGGGCGGGACTGGCTCCGGCCTAGGCCTGGCCGGGGCTGGCCTGTTCTGTTGTTTGGCGGACTCTGCCCGGGGTAAGGGGACCGGGATGTGGGTGCTCAGCCAGCGCTCCTCCCACGCTCCGCGTGAGGTTAGCAGAGGGCAGGCGGGTTCCAAGCTCCGCCGCTCAAGCGGGTGTCAAGTTGCCCACTGATGTAGGGATTGGGAGCGGGCGTGGTTGCAGAATAAACACTAGTACGGAGAGCACATTCTTGGGACCTATCCACGAACCAGGGTCGGGACAAGCTTCCGTACTCCTGGCTGATCGCTTGTGACCTTGGGAATTATCCAGTTGCTCCACTGGAGCCCATTTTCTCAGTCTTAAAATTCAACATTGAACTAGAGTCTCCACAATTCGGGGCGCCTCTGAATTTCCCTTTCTTAAAATTAAAAAGCAAAACAAAACATACTTCCTGGATTCCTTGGGAAACCTGTGAGCTGTGAAAGGGGGTACGAACCTTCAAGATGGCTCGCAGAACTTTGTACCTCTTTTCCAGCACAAGTCATACTCGGCTTCAAGCCCAGACAATACTAGACTCTCTGGGATTAAGCTCCCAGAGGGGCAGGGACTTGGCTTGTTTATACTCGGTCCCTCCCGTGGCTCCCTGCCTCTGAAGGAGGAGCTGAGTCTGGCTGAAAGGCGGCCTGTGGTTCCTGCGGTAGGTACAGAACACCACAATAGACAGCTAGAAGCACATGGGATCAGAATTGTATTTGGACCTGAGAAAAAAGAAATTTAGCTGAGTAGGCCTAGGAAGAGACTAAAGGACGTTGGGTAGCCTTTGGAACGGAATGATGGACTGTGAATCCAAAATACAAGTTTTTGTGATGTTGATCATTTTCTCAACCTGATGCCTCCAGCCCACTGTTCCATTCCTCCAGTCTGTTGTTCTTTTTTGTCAAATGGGGAGAAAGCAGGATTTAGCCTATGGTGTTCCCATGCAAATATCTTTCCTAATTTAATCAAAATTGATGGATATAAATCCAGTGTGGAAAAAGGAAACTGCACAGAAAACCTAGGTGTTGCAGAACTATTGGGAATTTTGTGTGTATCTTGAATATCTTCAGGAGAAACTGACCTAGAGGTTTTAGAAACAAATCTAAAAGAGCAAGAAAATGAAGCCACACATGAAACTCTAGAAAAGCTGGGTGGGCAAGATGGCTCACGAGGCAGAGGTGATTGCTGCCAAGTCTGACAACCAGAATTCAGTCTCTGGGTACCACATGATGGCAGGTGGGACTAAGTCACAAATCATCTTCAGACCTTCATGAGCACAATAATTCCTCTGTACACAGACAAACACACACACACACAAATGTAACATAATATTTTTTCAAAGAAGTAGGAATCTCCAAGTGGTTTGGTTCTCGAGGAACTGGCCAGACTAGACTGAAATGTGCATTTCCATGACTAAGTCTTGCACTGTTGAGAAGGGGAAGAGTTTGGAGAGAGTGCCATCCTGTCTGTCTATTAGGAAGAGGACACATGGGGAGAGGTGACGATTCCTCTCCTGCTCTCCTCTCTCCCTCTTCTGCCCCCTCATTCCCTTACCTTACCCTCCCGCTCTCTTCTGAGCTGTAGCTACCCACGGATGGATGACAGGTCACCAACCTGGAGCGGCTTACCTAAGCAAGAGTGTAGGGTGTAGGAAGGTAACAGGCCTAGGCTTCAAAACCTGATCTAGCCGGGCGGTGGTGGCGCACGCCTGTAATCCCAGCACTTGGGAGGCAGAGGCAGGCGGAGTTCGAGGCCAGCCTGGTCTACAGAGTGAGTTCCAGGACAGCCAGGGCTATACAGAGAAACCCTGTCTCCAAAAAACCAAATCCAAAAACAAAACAAAACAAAACCTGATCTAGCTTCAAGCCTCTTGGCTACCGACCCTTCAGTTTCCCCCGATAACCAAAGGTGGATGTTCCGAGTCCGGAAGGAGCACTACAGGCATGTTCTCTCTAGTGCATCTTTGCAAGCTGTGGGGGATTGCAGCAATCAACACAGTCCTGAAGGCAGAGGCATTGCTTTCTCTTCTTTCTCCAACTGACCTCAAGAACCCCAGCTGCCTTGTCTGCTGCTGTTTGCTGCCGTTGCTATAGTGATAGCTGTGACCTTGCCTCTTCTCAGAGTAGAGCAGTAAGGGTTGTGAAAAGTAGTTTGCTAATTGCCATAGTATGGAAGCCCTATAAAGAAACAGACTCCCTAAGAGGAACGTGTTAGTGCTTGGTCAAACATTAAAAGTATGTGGCAGCTGGGTGTGGCCAGGCACACTTTTAATCCCAGCACGGGAGGCAGAGGCAGAGGCAGAGGCAGAGGCAGGTCAATCTCTATGAGTTCCAGGACAGCCAGGGCTACACAGAGAAACCCTGCCATTAAAGAAAGATATGATGTGGCAGTATACTATTTCGTATCAATAAAATTTTGGAGATTTTTGTTTTTTGAGATAGGGTCTCATGGATACCTGGTTGGCTTCAAACTTGATATGTAGATGAGGATGGCTTTGAATTTATGTCCTTCTGCCAGCACCAATTTATGGAGTTCAGGAGATCAAGCCCAGGCTCTGTGCATGCTAGGCAATCGGTCTACTAACTGAGGTACAGCCCTAGTCTCTAATAATAGTTTTTAATTAATCACTTATTTAGTGCTCATATATGTAAACATTTGGAGACTAGAGGATAACTTTTGGAAGTCTGGTTCCCCTTTTACCATGATTCCAAGGAATTTTTTTCATTAACTTTTTTTTTAAGGATTTATTTATTATTATATGTGAGTACACTGTAGCTCTCTTCAGACACTCCAGAAGAGGGAGTCAGATCTCATTACAGATGGTTGTAAGTCACCATGTGGTTGCTGGGATTTGAACTCAGGACCTTCGGAGGAGCAGTTAGTACTCTTAACTGCTGAGCCATCTCTCCAGCCCAGTTCTAAGGAATTAAACTCAGATTGTCAAGCCTAGCAGCAAGGGCTTTGTCCCACTGAGCCATCTTGCTGGTCAGTTATAGTGAGTTTGGTTTTGGTTTTAGTGAGGGTGGGTTTGAGACAGGATCTTACTGTGTAGCTCTGCACTAGCCTGGGATTCATTATTTGTAGACCAGGCTATCCTCAGACTCACAAAGATCTACCTACCTCTGCGTGGATCTCAAGTGCTGGGATTAAAGGTATTGCCGTGCCAGGCCAATAATAGTTTCTCAGTACAGTGCCTGCCTCAGGATGTCTGGAGCAGCTGCGGCTCTGGCCTTGAGAGAAGACCTGAGGAGACCTTCCTCTCGGCCAATGACCTGCTTACAGCACTGTGCAAATGGCTTCTAAGCCTCAGTCATTTTCCTCTGGGAAGCAGATGGAAAATCCTCCTGAATAGGGGGCTGTGGAGATTATCTGTGGTAAACACTGGCAGGTACCCACCTACGTAATATGTGAGATGGATGGGTGGACATCCACCCAGCCTCTTCCCTCCACTCAGGATGTGTTGGTTCAGTTGTTGTTTGTGTATGATTATAAGGATAGGTTATAGAGTCGAAACCAGAGCCGGAATGGGGTAAGAATATTATTTACCAGAATAGGAAGAGTTTTAGGTTCTGTTCTTTTCAGCCAGAAACCTACTGACAAACCCAAGTTAAAGTCTATTGAATGAAGTCTATGCTGAGCAAGAGAATTCCATTAGCCTGGACCCCACAGTGATCTTGACCACTCAGCATCTAGCAGGACTGACAGATGGTACAGGAACCTGGGATGTGCATGAGCAGGCCAATGTTAAAGCATCTGTTCCAGAAAGACAACACTTGGTGTCCCAATACTAAAGTCAAGTCCAATGCTCTGTTCAGAGCAGCAATAAACATTTGTTGGCTGGCTTTCTCTGTTCGGTGTTGGTAGGAACGTTAAAACTTCTTAGAGCCAAGTCCTATACATTTAGAGTGTTATTCATATGAACTAGCAGTCGTGTGTTTGAACTACGGTGGAATCTGGAAGAACAAGCATGAGCCATTCTTTGGCAAGTCCCAGCACCAGCCTCGCCAGCCACTCTCTTTTGTAGCCCGCATACCTGTGGCTGGGAAACTGTGGCTCTGTGCCGTGTACTTTGGTCTGAATGTGTTCTAGGGTAGAAGTGGTGGGTGGGACCTCTTTAAATTCTTGCCTCTCCCTTCAGTACTCTCAAGAGTCTGCCCCAATAGTACCTCGACTATGGAGAACGACTTCCCTCACACGGCCAGCCCAGGCAGGGGTTGATGCCACCTGACAGCTTGTTTCCCTAGCTGAAATTCTGTTGGCAATATAGAAATAGGCGCAAGCTACAGGGCCTGACTACTGAGGTCTTATCCCTGGGACCTTTCCAACCACACACTACACGCACACTCTTCCCTGTGGGTCACCTTCTGTAGCACCAATGGCCTTCTGTTCTGCAGACAAAGGGAAGGTCCTCTGAGGTACTTTCCCTATACCCTCAAAGTTCACATAGTTATCTCTGCCTCACTTTCTAGATTTTAGCTTAAGGGTCTCCCCTTGGAAAGGCCAGTTGGACTCTAACTGCTATCTTTCCTCACTGGGTTGCCAGGTCTAGTTAAGCAAGGACAGTGTTTGCCTCGTTCACACCTGAGCCACACGCATAGCAAATGCTCACTAAGCTATAATGAATAACTAGATGACCAAGAAATCCCACATGGCTTCAGAGGCCAGGGAGTTCATGGGTAGGCATGAGGCCGGAAGCAGGAGCTGGTGACCTCATCCGCACGGACGTGACGTGGCCCTCCCATTCACATTGGAGAATGGAAAACCAGACCCGCTTGCGACGGTTCCGCACACAGTGATGTAGGAATGATTGGCACATGCTCCCAGGAATGGCTAAGAGACTTGGGTCATTCCTTTAGGAGCCTTACTTGGGGTCTGACCAGGTACAAAGCCACCTGGAAGGGATGGCTCGTGACACTGCCACCAGTATTTAGCACTTGATGGAGATGAATTTTTCATGTTTTTAATGGGAGTGGTTAGCAGTCTGCCTCCACCTGACAGTTACCTGGCAACAGCCAGGTAGGCCTGGCCCACTATAAGAGGGGTTGCTTGTCCCTCCTCCTCTTGCCTCTCTTACTCTCCTACTTTTGCCTCTCTCTCTCTCTCTTGTCTCTTGCTCCATTGCTCCTCCTCCCTCCCCCTTCCCTTCCCTCCTCTCTCCACTTGGTCATGGGCAGCCTCTACTTCTCTACAATCTCCTTCTCTCCGCCTTTCTCTGCCTCTCGTACCCTCTTAACTCCCCTCCCCGTGCCCTGAATAAACTCTATTCTATACTTTACCGTCGTGTGGCTGGTCCCTTGGGGAAGGGGTCCCTCGGCATGGGCCCGCTGAGGCACCCCCTTCCCCCACACCTCACCTCACCCCCATAGAACATATTCTACCGCTTTATCTTTTTATAAACACATCAGGGGTGGGGTGTGACAGAGAGCAAGGTCCTGGCCTAAGGTCGACGGAAAGGAAAGGGACTATTCCACCTGTTTGCCCCGAGGTGGCCAAGCTGTCTGAGTCCATTTTTCACTAAAAGAATGGGGCAGATACACCACGTAGCAGGCTGAAATAAATTATGCAATATATCCAGCCTGTAGAAGGCCACGTGTCATCTCCTCCCTCCTGAGCAAGCACAGTGCTTTCTCTGGTTTCCCGGGCTTTTGAATTCTCATACAGGCCTCATAAAACCAAGTCTGGGTCAGCCCCAGCGAATAACTGTGAGATTCTGCCCATTGTACTATAGCGGAGTTGTTTGGTGTGGTGCAGGGTTGATGGAATCATGCCCCAGGAGCCTCACCACACCATGCGCTTCCAAGGAAACAGCGCTGTGCGTGCACAATCTCATAACATCCAGTTCTTTAAAGGGAGGTGAACATAAGGAAATGAGGGTCAAGTTGCCAATGTAAGCAGGAAGGAAACGAGGGTCAGATTATAGGTAGAAAGAGCGGAAACCAAGCCACACTGTTCTTGGCCTTTGAGAGAGAGCCGCATGGGATGTCACAGTTGAAAAACACTTCCATGTGGGACAGCTCATTTAGTCCTGGCAAGGAGCCAGCCCCATAGGCACGCCTCATCATCCTTCAAAAGGCTAGACTGCTCACTGGGCAGGAGACTCGGGCATCACATCCGGACCCTGATTCTAAGGCTTTGCTTCTGTGGCCTTGTCCAGAAGTGTCCCTTCTTGCAAAGTTTGACTTACAGCATGTCAGGCTCCTGCGAGCGGAGGCCTGGGTGAGTGGGGAAGACAGAAAGGCAGATGAGGTGCCCCTGAGCACAGGCGAGGCCCTGTGGATGGCGGAGGAAGAAGTCAAGCTCTCTCAAGAAGCTGAAGAGCACAGCAGACAGCAGGAGATGGGGGCGGGGCGGGGGGGCACTAAGAGTAAATCTTTGCGGAGTCGACCTACTTGGGGACCAGAGAGAGAAGTTCGTGCGGGCTGCAGCAGGCCCCGGAGCGGCCAGAGGAGCACCATGTGGACCCTGGGAAGTGTCTTTGAACTAGAAAACATAGCACACAGAGGTGGGAGAGCATTCTTGAGGGCACACCTGGAATTTCTCACACTCTGCATTGCTCGATTCTGAAATTCTTTCCCACTGGAACTTGGCTACACCCTGCATGTGACTTGGCTGGGCTGCGGAGTATCTGGGCTAGGGGAAGGAAGGGGAAAGCAAGGTTTCCACAGAGTTCTCCAGGAGAAGCCCACCTCCGGCACAGGGATGAAGGGCAGAGTGGTGGGAAATTTGCAGGAAAAAAAATACAACAGGAACTTGTAAAGTACTTGACAGAGGACTGCTGAGCCTTCTGGCTCAGTGTGGTGGGGCGTGCACTTGTTGAGGCAGACATTTAAGTGCTTTGGAAGGTCTGGAAGCTTTGGGGAGTAGTGGCTGCAGGTGGGGAGTAGTAATATGCATTGAGGCTTGGTGACATAGTTGGCTCCTCCACCACTTTCCCCTCAATTTTTTTTCCAAGTTAGCCACAGCTGCTGGGGGATGGCTTGTTCTGATTTTCAGTGAAGTGCCACATGGAGTGACAGGTTGTTCAAGACTCAGGCCTAAGACCCAGCTCTACTGGGCTAACTAATCCTCAGGCAGAGGATTACCCAATATTGGCAAAGCTCTGCCTGAAACCTTGGGCAACTCCCCTAAGTGCGAGGCCCTGGCTGTCCTCATATGAGGGATGGGGATTTTAGCTTTCATAGGGCTCTGCACACCATCTAGGAGCCAGTGACAAACAGTTGCTACCACATTTCAAAGGCATTGTTAGTCTGGAGCAAAGAGCGGTGCTCCGAGTCAGCCCCTTTGCCTCTGGAGCACTGGGTGGGGTCATGAGGATGCTGCATCATCTTCCTGCACCTGCAGGACTGGGAGGGCTCTACTTGACATTTTGGAGATTCTGCCACCTAGAGATGGCAGAAMGCTCTTTGTGGCCTGTTTGTGGGTATGGACCCTAGCTGAGGCTCATCTATCTGTCATGGGTCTTTCCCAGGGAGGTAGCCATGAGCTTCTCCTGCTGAACAGGACTTCCTTTGTGCTTTCAGACATAGGAACACCAAAAAGGCATGTAAATGCCTCAGTATTAGAAGCCCCAGGCTGTGGTCTAAAGGGACTGGGTCCAAAGATCTATAAAAGGCCTTGAAGGACCCTGCCATGAGCTTTGGGGAAACCCACTACCTCAGACATTTCCCAGGATCAAAGCTTGCTGTCCTGCCTTCCCAGAGCTAACAAAATTAAACCCATTCCTGGCTCTAGAGGGTGAAAGGAATGCAGGGGCTGTCCTTTTGGCTCTTAAGTTTGGAGAGCCCTGCAGGACGAAGTCTGTTGGGGGTGTTTGTGCGGGGGTGGGGGGTGGGGGGGACACCATGGTCATAAGATATATCAGATGCCAGCACAGAATGAGGCAGATGCCTGAAAAAGGTCCCAAAAGAACACCCTGACCTCTTGTCACCCCTGGCAGCACAGACAGGTAGTCTCCTCTAAAAGCACAGGGCTGGTGGCACAGGGCTACAGTCAAGCTTGCGCTTAGCATTCAAAAGGCTTGGGTTTGATCCCCCAGTACAGCAGGAAAATTTTTGATCAAGGTAGTAAGAACTGGTTGAGCCTGAGAGATTTGGCGACATAAATATCAGGAGAGAGTACCCTAAATGACTTCCCCAACTCCTCAAAGCACTTAACTTTTCCAGGAAAGACTTGTAAGGTACCTGGTACTGGCCGCCCAAGCCGCCCCCTCCGCTGCTCACTTTGCTCTTCTGCTGGTCCCTAGCCCCAGGGTTGCCTGTGGTATCCTAGGAACGCGGGGCTTGTGGTCCTGTTACATAACCAGCTTCTATCCCATCCAGGAGTTCAGCCCTCCAGCAGCGAGCAGAAAGCCTCTTCTCCAGACACAGCCGCGGCCCAAGATCTACAGGCTCTGCCACTCCTCTGCTCTGCTCGCCCCTCACGTGCAGAGGGAGGGAGCTTGGGACGCAATCAGCTTCCAGCTGGGCTCCTCCAGGCACTGTAGTGCATCCTTGCGCCACGTGAGCACAGCACCTGTCAGTAGCTGCGCGCTGGCCACGGCGCTCAAAGCCGACAGGCACCAGGGCTAGCCCCAGAGTTGGTGCGGCACCCACATACATCCTGGGGTCCTTCTCTGCATTGCAGCCCTTCCTACCCATCTTGCTACTGTCGTCGCCCCAGCCTGCTCCCACCCCTTAGGCACTCGGGCAACCGTGCGAGTATAGACCACTTGTGTTCCTACCTGCCTTCTTCTCTGACCAAGGCAAAGAATGCTCCAGCAGGGACTTGAGGACCTCAGGCATGTCCATGGCCGGGGCCACTCCAATCTGGTTGCAGCTCGCCATGGCCCAGCGGGAGGGAGGTGCTAGCTCCAGAGTTTAGAAGCAGCTGGAGAGGCAGGGGCTGCTGGAGAGCCACAGGCTAGGGAGGCAGGCGGGGTGTGAKCCCGAGGCAGCCAATGGGCAGCCCCAGCCCCAGCCCGCCTGTCCACCCCCAGCTCGGCCACCTGCCAGCTACGGCAGCAGCCAGGCCTTCCCCTTCTCGCTGCTTGGCAGGGCGGACCTGGCCTTGTGCCAGCTGCAGCACGTGGAGCCACAGCGCCAATCCTCTGACAGAGAACCCGGCCTGTTATCTAACTTTGCGAAGGGAAGTTCTCCCCCAGTCTGGGAGCCATCACCAGGGCTGCCAGATGAGAACGGTGAGCAGAGCTCCACGCCCACAGCAAGTGAACGCAGGCACAAACAGGGAGCGGAGGGGTGGGGGAGGCCTGGAGGCCCAGGTTCCGTGCGAGCAGGGCACACTAGGCAAATCAACCTGGGCTGGAATCAGAGGTAGTCGGAAGAAAGAAGGATGACAGACTAGACCAGCATCCCAGGCAGCTGAGCACAAAAGATGCTGTAATAGCGCTGTGCGTGCCATTCAGATTGGAGCTTGCAAGTCCCAAGGGGTTGGGTATGTTTGAATGTATGTGTGCCGCGCACATGAGCCTTGCAAGGCGTGCACTCGTACATGTGGCTGCATAGCTGGGGCTTCACGCTATCTGTCCAACTTGAAGCCTGCTCTCCAAGTCTCTCAGAAAGGGAAGAGGAAAATAGGTCCCTACGATGGTTGTCAAGGCGGGCACTACTGAAAGGGGACAGCCCTACCCACCTCATTCAGGCTTTTCCTGAGTGACAAACCTCGCTTTGTCCATCGCTGAGGTTTAAGTGGCAGCTGGCCACCCGCCATAGGCCCTTCCTTTTTCCCACAGGTGCACTGTGGTCCCCGGGACATCGACTGTGTGGTGAAGTCACGCACTTGCATGTCCTCATCCTTCCGAGAGTGGAGCAGAGAGACCAGGCTTAGGCAGAGATGTCAGGCTGAAGAATCTAGACCAAACCAGACACTGATTCTGGGGCTCAACTTCAAAACTGAACGCAGTAATGCGTCTGCAGCTCGGACACCCTGGGCTGGATGATAAACTCTTGGTTTTCTGTCCTGTGCTTGATCTCACAGAGATCCATGACTGTTCGCCCAAATCACATTTTCTTTTCTTTTTTTTTTTTAAAGATTTATTTATTATTATATGTAAGCACACTGTACATGCAAGAAGAGGGCATCAGATCTCATTAYGGATGGTTGTGAGCCACCATGTGGTTGCTGGGATTTGAACTCAGGACCTTCAGAAGAGCAGTCAGTGCTCTTAACTGCTGAGCCATCTCTCCAGCACCCCCTGCCCACCATATCACATCTTACACAGAGCTGGAACGTTCCCCGATGTCTCCCACCCTAGGTCTTTAGCATTATCTTTAACTACCGTATTTTCCTCCTGTGTGATCCGCCCCAGATTAATGAAATTACACATTATTTATTACACAACCCGCAGCTCCGGGTCTCTCCACGGGACTCACTCTGGAGCCAGACAGGCACTGGACTTGTGTTCTCTTTGTCTTGGCCTCTCAAGCGGCTGGGGTGAGGTTCGTAGGACCGGACTGGGCCAGGCTTCCTTTTTGGTTTTTTGTTTTTCCAGTACAAGGAATGGAACTAAGGGTCTTGAGCATAATGGGCAAATGCTTTAAACTGTCAATTAAATCCCTTCATTGTTTCATACACACACGTATGAGCATATGCTTCCATTCCATTGTCCTCTCCTATCCCCTATGGCTCCTTGTCGTTGTCGGTTTTAAAGACTATGATAGTTATGGATATGTGTGTGTTTGTGTGTGTGCGCATATACACACACATATATATGCATATATACACATACACACAAATACATATATGTATATATTTTAATTGTGTCTAGAGAGTTGGCTCAGCAATTAAAAGAACTTCTCGTTCTTGCGGAAGACCCAGGTCTGGCTTCCAGTACCCACATGGTAGCTCACAACCACCCTGACTACCCTCCTAGGTGATCCACCTCCGCCTCCTGGTCCCTGCAGGCAGACACGTGATGCACATACACACATGCAGGCAGACGCTCAGGAAAATAAAATCTATTTTTTTATTATTACTTTCATGTATTTATTTTGTGTGTGTATGTGTAGGTGCACACACCATGGTATGTGTGTGTAAGTCAGAGAACAGTTCGCAAGTTGGTTCTCTCCTTCTACCTTGTGAGTCCCAGAGTGGAACCCAGGTTGTAAAGCTTGGCAGCAAGTGTCTTTACCCCAAGCCAGATCACCAGCCATAGTCCTGAACGTTATCTCCCTCTGTGGCTGCCTGAGTGATGAGATTGTGGGTGTGTGGGTGTGCATCACTATGCCTGGTTACTTCCCGTTATAGCTTTTGTACATTATTTGTGTGTGTGTGTGTGTGTGTGTGTGCATTCACACACCGTGGTGCACATGTGGAGGTCAGAAGACAGCTTGTGGGAGTTGGTTGTCTCCTTGCACTGTGAATATCCCAGAGATCAAACTGAGGTTGTCTGTAAGTGCTTTAACCTGCTGAGCCCTCTTGTCTACCCTACTTTTAATTCATGTATAGAAACACRAATTACATGGATCAAAGCCCCAAACCTTGGAAAAGCTGGACTTTAAGTTTAGTTTCTTTATTTTCATTATATGTATGTGTGGCGTGGCAGCAGAGGCCAGAAGTATGCTGGGTCCACTGGGACTGGAGTTACAGGTCGCTGTGAGCTGCCCCATGGAGGAAATGAACTTGGGCCCTCTACARGAGCAGTGGATTAGAGTTCTCTGGAGGAACAGAAATTTTATACACACACACACACACACACACACACGCACATACACAAGCACACACGCATATACACATAAACATACATATATGACTTATTCGAGTGGCTTACAGGCTGTGGTGTGAGCTGGTAGTTTAGCAATCAATGGCTGTCTCATGACCAAAAATCCAAGGATCTGGTGGTATTCTGTCCCGAGAGCCTGGATGTCTCAACTGTTTCAGTCTGATGTTGGACTCCTGAAGGATTCCTAGCGATCTACTGGTCTTCAGTCTACATTGGAATCCAGAAGAAGTAGGTTTTAATACTAATGAAGGGATGCCTCAGCAACAGGGTAGATGAACTTGCCAGCACAAGCCAGGGCAAGCAGGCAAAAAGCTACCAGAAGGTGTGGCCCAGAGTTTAAGTGAGTCTTCCCACTTCAAATGATCCAGTCAGTGAAGTCTCTCTAGGCGAGGGGGCGGGGGGTGTCTATCAGCTTGCATTTGATTCCAGGTGCAGTCAAGATTAGCCATCTCTGCAGCCACTGGCAGGTCATACCTCACAGCATCTCTTTCCCTGACCCTTCTTCCTTACTCTTCTCATAATAAATTTAGTGTTTTTATTTAACCTTCCAATGTTTCTTTTTGGAATATGTACTTGTAAAATTCCAGTTACAATCTTTGAACAGCTGTACGCTTCACTTGGCAGAGGCTATCTGGTGAGTGCAAAGGGGACCCTCCCTTCTCTTCTCTGTGCCAACAGGAGCCCTGGCAAGCCCCCCTTTGCCCGGTACCCAAGGTGAGAGTGCCGTGGGAGTCGGAGTTCAGGCTTGAGTTGCACTGTGATTGCAAACTGAGGCTGACTCAGGCTGGGCTGCTGGATTAACTCATACAAAACTGGYTTAACACGGAGATAGAATCTAGGAATACCTTTAATCCCAGCAGTTGGGAGGCAGAGGTCAGCCTGGTCTATGCAGCAAGTTCCAAGACAGTTACATAGAGAGACTATTTTTTTTTCCTCTTTGTAGCCCTCGCTGTCCTAGAACTAGCTCTGTAGACCAGGCTGGCCTCGGGGAACTCACAGAGATCTGCCTGCTTCTGTCTCCAGACTATTGGAATCAAAGGTGTGTGCCACCACTGCCCACTCGAAAAACAAAGGGAGAGGATGATAGACTAGCACTAGGAAACTTGTTCTGCCTCCTTTGCTGTGGATATTCAGCAAGGGGCCCTCACCAGATAATACCAAACCAGGTCACACTTCTTGAACCTGGAGACTTTAGAAGAGTGGGGCAAGTTATGCTTCCATTCTTTACAAGTTATCTGGTCCTGGGCATCCTGCTCACAGCAGGAGGTAGATCAATGCCCCATGTACGTGGCACCAGACTAGACCTTGTAAACAGTTCAGAGCTAAATGACAGACCTAGTGAAGCCTTATCCATGCGCAGTGCACTCTGACACACCYTCTCCTTGTACTCAAGGGGTCCAGCTGGCAGTGTCACCCATGGTCAGGCACGATGGCTGGGGAGAGCAGCCGTGGGGAGGTGGGGCTGAGGACGTACCTCCAGGAAGTGTACCTGGAGACATTTGGAGGGGCTACGGCAGGGGTTTAGACTGCCCACATGATCCAGGTTTCTGGACTTCGACGAAGTCCAAAGCCCTCTGTAGATGGTCTAGGTCTGTTAGTTTTTAAATCAGTGTGCTGACACCACCCCTGTACTTTACCCTTCCTTTCCCCTCTGCCTTTTTTTGTCCTAGTTCATTAACAAGGTGTTTTTATGTGACAACAGCTGCATCTGTCCGGAAGCAAGCTGTGACCTCGGCCTGGAGGTCCTTCTAAGTAAGAACTTGGTTAAGAACTTCGATGGTCTTCTGTTCTCCCCTTGGCTAGCAGGGTGTATTTAACTTCCAGGCCCCAAAGCAGAGTCGGAGGGGCCAATACAAACTTACTGCTCCCGAATCACGTCCAATTGCTCCGGCTCCTCTTTCCCGAGGCTTGGGTGTTTTCCCAGAAGGCTGCTTGAGGACTAGTAGATGTTGCGGCAGAACCCTCAAAGGTCTTCACCGGAGAGGCACACAGCTGCCTCCAGGTCCTTGGCACCTGTACCTGCCCCAAGGAGCAACCAGAGAGTGCGGGAGCTGGCGCCATGCCAATGCGGAGCCATGCAGGCCCAAGTCAGAAACAGCCTCATGTTCCATCAGGGCCATCACCCACAGCATGACTGTCAGATACTCTGAGCATCCAGTCTCACYGGTACACAGAACTGCAGATGTGCAATAAAATAAAGAAGGGGGAAATGCAGAATAGTAAGCGCCTACTGATTGTGGTGTAAGAATCAGAGCGCAGACTCTTCTGTAGTTGGGTTTGTGTTCCCCTGGGATCTGCATGGGGTGAGTGCTCACTTGAGTGATGCTTCCTAACAGGAGCCAAATGAAGATCCAGAAGAGAATAAAGGGAAGTTTAAATTGGGGTTAATTCAGCTCCTTAGGTTTACTCTTGCTTATTCGCTTTAATTTCCCAGCTTAAGAAATGTCCCAATACAAGCTCATGCGTGTGCCCTCCAGCCCAGGGACAGGCTTGTGGGTTTTGTCTTGTTTTCCCAGACAGGGTTTCTCTATGTAGCCCTGGCTATAGACCAGACTGGCCTTGAACTCAGAAATCTACCTGCCTCTGCCTCTGTCTCCTGAGTGCTGGGATTAAGTCTTCCTTTTTTCTTTTAGATTTATTTTATGTGAGTGCACTGTCGCTGTCTTCAGACACACCAGAAAAGTGCGTCGGATTCCATTATAGATGGTTCTGAGAACCACCATGTAGTTGCTGGGAAATGAACTCAGGACCTCTGGAAGAGCAGTCAGTGCTCTTAACCACTGAACCGTCTCTCCAGCCCCTAAGTCTTCTGTTTTTCATCACATTGCTTGTTAGTTTGAGTTCCTCCTGTATACCTGGCCCAGATGACTCCTGTCTTCAGGGAATTCATAGGTCCAAGAAGACCTTTGCTCCCAGGCCATACTGTCCTGTAGCTTAAAGCTTACTGGCAAGCAAGACATGGTGGGTACACTTAGAACTCAGCACTCCAAGACAGGGTGGTCCACACAGGGTTGAGTCTAGCCTGCAAAGCAAATTCTAGAACAGCCATGGCTACAAAACAAACAAAATAAAAACCAAAACCAAATCAAAACATAACAAAAACTCAGGGGGAAAAAAAAAGAATCCCAGGCCAGCCAGGGTCCTACAGTGAAACTGTCTGATGAGCACTCACTGTACGGAGTACACTTCAGGAAATTAAAAAAAAAAACAAAAACCCACCCCTGTGAGATTGGACGCCCAGTTTTCTTTGAAAGCTGAGGAAACTGTTGGGTGTGGTGACAAAGGTCTACCACCCAGCATTCAGGAAAGCAGAGGCAGGGGCAAACATTCAAAGCTGGGCCACCCACGGCTGCATATTAAGTCTGTCTCAAAGAGTTTTTAAAAAGTTGACAAACCTTTCCTGAACAACTTTGTTTCTTCCTTGGGCTCAGAGGATCAAGGTTGCAGTCTAGATCACATTGTGAAGCCTGGCATGACCCCTTACCTTCCTGGACAGCCCGTACCCAAAAAGGGCACAGAATGCAGCGTGGCACATGATGGTAGAACCAAGAGGCACGGGCAGTCCCACAGGAAGGGCTGCGAGCAAGCTGCCAAAGTGAGGCTCGCAGGGCCACTTGCACAGAGCACAGCTTGTCCTTCCTTGCTATGGAGGTGCTGCCTGAGCTGGGTCAGCTGGGTCTCCATGTGTCCACAGATACTGCCCCTCACCCTCTGGAATGTCTGCCTCAGGCACAGCCAGCTGGGGCTAGCTGTGTCCCAGGAGTACCTGGCGAATCCATGCAGTCATTGGGGAGGAACAGGAGTGACACCTGGGGGACAAGAGTTACAGTGCACACGTGTATATTCTCTAGAACAAAGGCTAAAAGAAACAAATTTCTCTCTCATTTTATTTTAAGAAGGACAAAAATTGTTATTAAAACATCTACATTATTATCAAGATACTAGACCTTATGATATTTAATATTAAAGTGTGGTATTCTTAAATTTTAATACAGACATTTTTAAAGGACCATTAGATTGATTACTGCCCAGCTGAGAAATGCAGCGTCCCCTCCCACTGTCCCCACGCCACGTCTACTGTGCAATCTTGTTCTTGCTCCCAGGCCCTGCTTCAACCCTAGCCTTCCAAGCAGGGGCCCTAGAGGGGCCACGTCTGAACTGCAGTCAGCACTGAAGATGTTCTCTCCCCGCCCAGGTCGTCCCCATCGTCCTCTTCTCTTCCGTGTGGGGCACACAGGTCTAGAATATAAGGGAGCCCAGATCTCAGGGACCGCTGGACAGACGAACAGCAGGAAAACCCTGGCTTCGTCCTTCTCTGGGGGGGAACAAACACTAACTGCTGCCTTTTCCTGAGCACACTGCTGTTCCTCTCTAGACATGAATCTGTGGGAGACTAGGAGTCAGAGCAGGGCCCAGGTGTGGGCCACCCTGCTCTTTCTGTCCAAATCATCTGAGCCATGGCTCCAGGCTCAGTGCCCTAAATAACCAGATGACCCCATAAGCACTCAAAATTCACAAGGATGTCTGCATTTTTTTTTGTGCTAAATTCTTTATCTTTAGCCCTCAATAGAAGAGATTCCTTGGATACCACACACATATATAATATTATATAGAGCGATATATTTAATACCTGTGTATATATGCATCACAGGGGCGACATATATACACACTAAAACAAGGCTGGTGACAACAGACTGCAACACCACGGGTCAGGAGACCAAGTGTCATTCACACTCACGGCCATGGCCCCCACCTTAGATGTGGTCTCCCCTCCCCTCCAGCCACACTGCCAGCACCCAGACTCTGCAGTGCTAGCCAGCTGGGGTCAGGGGAGAGGGTCAGGGGAGAGGAGGAGGTGCATGCCATGGTCATCGGGAGAAGGTTGGGCAGCGGCGGGATGAGGAATGGGTCCTTTACGCCCAGGCGCCTGTCACTGTGACCTTGAGCACTAGCAACCCTGGCAGGAGGGAAAATAGGAGTGTCTGTTCATTCTACCTCACTCCTTCATAGCCTTAGTTTCTGGCGGGGAGTAGGGGGTGCCCCGCTTCTTGTGCCAATGGGGTGGAGCATTCTGGAATGTCTTGGGGAGCCAGGGGAGGCTGTGTCTACCTGTGGGGATGGGATGAAAAGGTGTACACATACTTCAGACGATAAAAGAGGCCTCAGTAAAAGGGGGCATGGGCTGGGGGTCAGCTGGGGTCCTGGGCAGTCGGCAGGGCTGAGCGTAGGGCGGGGCTGGGATAGATGCTCATAACGATATATCTGGGTCTTTTAGAGGGAACTACAGTGGGTCCCCAGGAAAGAGAGGCTGTTTCCCATCGTGGCCCATGGAGCCCAGGAGGCCTTCCCACCCTTCATATTCCTCAGAGCCTCCCCATGCTTGGTACCTCGTCAGAACCTGAGTCATGGTGCCCTGTACTCCGTCACGTGTCTGTGAAAGCCCCGAGGATATGGCCGCCATCGCTTACCCCAGCATCCCCAACACGGAGCTAAGAAGACCAGCTCGCGTCTCAGCAGCCCTTCCCCACGTCCCAGGGATGCTGCACGGGACTGAGGAGCCCAGAGGCTCCAGCTGCTAATGGGTGGGGTCTCTCACCAGTGTTTACATCCCAGTTCTGCACCAGAGAGGGCTAAAGACCCTGGGCAAACCACTCCTCCTGCTAGAACTCAGTTTTTGTTTCTGTAAAATGGGCTGTGGGCTGTGTTGACGCCAGGGCTGAGGTACGGTCTACAATTGGGGCTCACAAAGGAGAGGGCTGGGCGGGGGTTGGGGGGGTGGGGGTGGTCAGGAGCACCGAGACTGCTTAGTCTAGCTTCATGTATCATCTGCTTCAGCCCATGCCCCTTTCACAGATCAGGACACTGAGGCCCCAGGTGGTAAGTGACCCAATTCCATCTCATGACTATACTTCAAGCTAGTCAGGGCCTCCTGCCCTTTGCTGTGTCCTGATCTGGCCCCAGGGAAAGGGAGACGAGGAAGGTAGAGAAGGAAAAGGAACCTCCCGCTGAATATTCAAGTGGGGACCCCAGGCTCCCCAGCCCTGAGCTTTGGACCCATTTAGGAGCAGACAGAATTTAAAGCTGTCGGCAGAAGCTGGCCAGGTCCCTCCCTCTCCAGCCAGGAGAACTAGAATTGGGGAGGGTCTGCCCCCATTTTGACAGGACAAGGATCCTGGGACCACTTGGGGTTGCAATATATGACCTGGGTGCACACACCTGGGGTACTGGGGGTGGGAAGGATAGACAGGGACCCAGTGGACTGCGGGCTGCTTTATGGAATGGTCCCCTGCCCCCAACCCATCCCGACCCCAGGACTTTGCCATAGCTGAGACCTGGCCCTACTCCCCAGTGGTGGTGGTGGTGGTGGCAGTAGCAGTTGCAGCAACGGGGGCATCTGGGGTGGCACCAGTGGTGTCACCGTCTTCTTGCAGCAGGAAGTTGTATTTGCCGAAGTCGTCATCCCGTGGACATAGGAGCATGTCCTTGCGGGCCTTGGCCAGCTTTTGCTTCAGCACCTCACGCCGGTCCAGCCACTCACTGAGCTCCTCCTGTCCATGGGCACAGCGGCACTTGTCCCCGTCGGGGCAGGTCTTGCCCTTCTGGAGCCTGTGGACAGCAGAAGGCTCACTGCCTGAGCTCTACGACTTCCCGTCTTCCTAAAATACGCTTCTCCCCAGACAGCTCTGGTGGCGGCTCAGGGAACCCGACCAGGCAGCGCTCTCTAGGATCTGGCCCAGAGCTCTGAAGGAGGGCTAGAGCTAGGCCTGAACCCGCCCTCCACCCTGCCTGCCCCCGGTACTGTACTCATCTCTGAGACGCACCAAGAGATGGAGCTGGGCCCGACCTCCTGGCCCTCGGGCCCACCTGCTGCCTGCCCTCCCTGCCCCTGTGCTCCCTGTCACGCGGCCCTCGGCACCTGTCACAGAGTCGGAACTCGCCCATAGGGAACCGGTAGGCCCAGCCGCTGGCGTCGCTGTCGGAAGTGAAGACCTTCTCCTTGTGCTTCTCAGACTGGATGTGCTGCTGCCACTGCTTCTTGCTGTTGCTGTTCTTGCCGCAGAGCCAGCAGTGGTAGCCCATCTGCGTGCACAGCCTTGTGGGTGCCCGCTTCCACACCTCGGCCCCTCTCAGCCCCTCCTGGGGGCCCTCCCGACTGGCCCTGGCTCAGATGGGGGCAGGGCTTACCATGATGTCAGCATAATCCGTGGGCATCTGGATCTGTTTCTCTCCTTCCCGAGAGCCGATGGGGGTCCCTTCTCCCGGCTTCCCTGGGTTGTGTTTCTTCAGCCACATGTCATAGGTCTGCTGCATATCCAGGACTGGGCAGGGGACAGAGTGCTTGGTGAGGGCCTTTCCCAGCCGTTCTACCTATGATCCCTGCTGGACTCGGAGGCACAAAAATCTTAAGCTCTGCTACTGTGCAGCCTGACCCGAGGGACTCATCACTCCCAGAAAGCCCAGAGTGTACCCTAGAGATTAGCGACGAGGCGATACAGATACAGGAAGGAATACAGGCCAAGCCTGCCACTCACTCTTGTTCTCCTTCATGAAGGTCCACATGTCCCTCTCCTCAGGGCTGTGTGCGAAGGAGCAGTTCCCCACATACTGGCATTTGCGGCCATTCTGGGCGTGGATGCACAGCTGTGGGCAGGTGAAAGAAAGCCTGCTGAGTCCCATGGGGCTGTGTCACAGAGGTGGCCGGTTCAAAGCCTCTCAGAGCCCACAGCCTCTTATATTCTCCCCTCCCCCGCAAGTGCTCACATCATATTGCTGTGGGAAGTTTCGAATGGACGGCAGTGGCCTCACAGACACCCACTTCCTCTTGGCTTTGGACATCACCAGAAGGACCCGCCTCTCCTTGGTCCAGCTGTAGGCCAG
The DNA here is from genome assembly GCA_002335545.1 of Apodemus speciosus. Lineage (NCBI taxonomy): Eukaryota > Metazoa > Chordata > Mammalia > Rodentia > Muridae > Apodemus > Apodemus speciosus. The sequence goes on along the minus strand of BDUI01013991.1, from coordinate 8,866 downwards.
AAGTGGAAGGCATTACGGAGAGTCAGAGCGGGGCCTCGCGGTTATGAGGCTTGCTTTCCTCTCTCGGAGCCCAGGTCTCCTCAGGCTTGGCCTCCTCCGTCCTGTGGCTCTGGCAGTGCCCCGAGCTGCCCGAGCACCTGCCCCGAGCCTGCTTACCAATGCCGGGCCTTGGCGCCGCAGTACTTGAGGTCCTTGTCCGGCTCCACCACCTGCCCATTCCTCCAACACTGACCACACACAAACTTCATCTGCAAGTCAAAGGTGCTCGGTCCATGCGTCCTTGGGGTACCCTATTGGAAGATGGGGGCGTGGGTTGGTGAACCCATAGCTACCAGGCCTTAGGCCTCTGGGAATCCTAGGACCACTCGGTCTTAAATTGGCTAGTCTGCTGCCCAGTTTTACTGACAGGCAGTGAGCTCTCAGCTAAGGCCCGATGACTTCTGACTAGGAGAGCCAGATGTGGAGGGGGACTCCTGAACCACCGTCTCCCTCCCCTCTCTGGCTGGTCTTCATGTAGCTTTTAAATAAATCTTTAAAAAAAAATTTTATTTTAGCCGGGCAGTGGTGGCGCACGCCTGTAGTCCCAGCACTCTCGGAGGCAGAGGCAGGCGGATTTCTGAGTTCGAGGCCAGCCTGGTCTA